>JASANP010001052.1:0-70789 GCA_030849625.1 Wallacemonas sp. TrypX
GCGATCGCGGCAAAGGCGGTACCAGCCAGCACAACGGACGTACTGGTCTTCATGTCGGGCAGAGAACACCGAAAGGACTACTGGAAGTCGTTACACACGAAACAACAGGTGAGAATGCTATCGTCAGTCGTCAGTGGTGTGACAGGGCGATGATGCGAGTGAGATGAACGTAGGAAAAGTGAAGCGGACAGGTGAGAGATGGCGGCATCGGTTGAAGAGGTTCGATAAAGAGACCGCCAAGGAAGGAAAAGCAGAGACACCGTTTGAGGAAGCACACGTGCACGTGTCTCAGACAGGCAAGTCTTCACACACGGCGAGCGCAAATACTGTCGTTCTTCGGCAGCGCACAATAAAAATGCGCCAGGTTCCCTCGCGATGCCCTTTCACGGTCGCTTTTCCTAGGAGAACACCACTACAGCAACTGTGCGCAGACGGAGCAGCCTGCGACACTGTTTGCGCCGGTGGTGGGTTAAAGGTACGAGTCTTGTCATTGAGACCCACCGGAAAACTCACACTGGTCACATTTCGTCAACGACCCGAGAAGGCAGCTACCGTGCTTCTCGTCAGCATAACGATGATCTTCACAACACGAAAACAAAGAGAGAAGAGGGACCCAGAGGTCGTTCGTCGTTTCGCTTTTCTGCGAGGGGCTGTTGTACGCACGTACAAAGAAAAGGTTCTGACGCTTGGAGACACTGAGAAAAACGATATGTGTGCTTCACGCAGCGCGTAAACCGTTGAACGTCACGGCAGTCCCACCAGGCTTGAATGTGTGCACGGTTCCCAGGGTGCTCGATGATCCAGCAACGCATCTGATCCTC
Organism: Wallacemonas sp. TrypX; assembly: GCA_030849625.1. Lineage (NCBI taxonomy): Eukaryota > Euglenozoa > Kinetoplastea > Trypanosomatida > Trypanosomatidae > Wallacemonas > Wallacemonas sp. TrypX. The sequence goes on from JASANP010001052.1 coordinate 822, forward strand.
ACAACGTCTCAGTTACTCTGGACGACTCGGCAGCGAGGGGTTGACAGTGATAAGTGTAGACCACTGAAAACCATTGCATCGCAGACGACACGAGCAATTGGTCACGCTGCCACACCTGGATGATCATTGCCAAGTTGGGGCTTGCAGATCGATGCACCAAGGCACATGTGGTTCTGTCAGTTGGGGACGCTGTCCGGAAGTGACGGCGGGCACAGGGGAGAAAGGGCAGCCGAGGTCGTGCTTCACAAGGATAGCAAAGTCCTTTGCGTTGATGGTGTCACCTGCCGTGCGTCAGACTTTCCATTTTTTTTTTTCATAGCCTCGCTCACAATCATTCGGATTTTGTTTCTTTACTGGCAAGCGAAGGTGCCCTTGGTGGCCGTGTTGTTCATCAGCAGTGCGATAATGAGGCCGTACAGGCCCAGCGCCTCAGCGAAAATCAGCATCAGAATCATGGCCACGAAGATCTTCTCCTGCTTGCCGTACGCACGCGCAGACGCGTCACCAGCAATACCAATCGACAGGCCAGCAGCGAGTGAGGACAGGCCAGCAGCAAGGCCAGCGCCGAAGTGCAGGTAGCCGGAGAAGGAGGAGTACTTGTTTTCACCTGGGGTGATGTTGTTGTTGATGATCACAGCAACGATCAAGCCGTAGATACCAAGAATACCGGCCATGACGACGGGCACGATACCACGCATGATGCGGTCGGCGTGGAGGATACCCAGGTGCGCAACACCGACGCCGGATTTGGCAGTGCCGTAGGCGGAGCCGAGGTTGGCGAAGATCAGGGCAGACGCACAGCCCATCGAGCCAAAGAAGGCGGCGGACTGCGGGTACGCATCCGCGCACGACAGCGCGGCGGACGCGATCGCGGCAAAGGCGGTACCAGCCAGCACAACGGACGTACTGGTCTTCATGTCGGGCAGAGAACAGTGGAGGTAACTGGAAACGGTGTCAAAACGGGGGAGTGGCGTTCGGATGCCAGGGCGGAGATGTGGGAAGAAAGATACTTTAAGAATGCAACACGACACGCACACACAAAAAAAAAAAGATGTGGTAAGAAGGAACAGTCCAGCAGAACGAAGGAGCGGGGGAATCAGATGGTGGACAGTATGTTCCTGACATGTTAGGAGCGTCGTTGCGGGCTGACAGAGACCACAGCGATGGAAGTGGCAGAGAGCGCTGCCAGCAGCGTCTGCTCCCAGGCCCGCATAAGTAGCACCACACGCACACATAGTTGGTTGCCACCAGGCACAGCATTCTTTTACATGCTTCCTTTCCCTCGCTACGCTCCGGTGGGTGCAATGAGTGAGCCAACAAGGCGATCACAGCTCGGAGGTCTGTGCACGCGTCTGGGATGGAGAAAAAATGGGACGCAAAGGGTGACCTTGGCGCGCCGTGCGCGTGGTGCGACCATCCCTTTCGCCTCGTTGAAACTGTTGTGGCTTTTTTTAGTTTAGTTTAAGGAAAAGAGAAAACAGGTAAACAAGAGTGTAGTGGGTTTTCGACACTTCTTTACTTCTTCTGGAAGGCGGCGACCTCCTTGTCCTGCTGGCGCACCTTGGCGTTATGCTTAGCGGCGTGCAGACGCTGGCGGCGAGAGCGGCGGGCGGCAGCGACCTTGTGGAGGTACTCGCGGCGCTCGGCAGCGGACTTGCGCACAGCCTCGATGGCGAGCTTGGCCTTCTTGGCACGGCGGGCACGGATCGTGTTGTTGATCAGGCGCTGCACCTTGGGGCCCTTCATGCGGTCCTTCTTGCCGTCCTTGGACACCTTACGGCGCACGATGAACTTGCGCACGTCGTCGTCGCGGGACAGGTTGAAGAGCTTGCGGATGAGGCTCGCGCGCTTGGGGCCGAGGCGGCGGGGCGCGTTGGTGTCGGTGAGACCCTCGATGGGCTGCTCGCCAACCTTGGACACCGTCGCGTTGATCACGGCAATGTCGTTGGCGTAGATGCAGCCGCGCACGCTCTTGCGACGGCGCTCACCAGAGCGGCCACGGAAGGTGTTGAAGCCAATGGCGCCGCGCTTCAGGAGCAGGGACACACGGCTGGGGGCGAGCACGCCGGCCACCATCGGGAAGCCATCCTTATCCTGACCGCCGCGGAGACGGAGGACGTAGCCCTTGAACTGATCACCGAAGACTTCAGCGTCGATCTCGTTACCGACACGGTAGTCCTGCAGCTGCACACGACGGAGCATCTCGTCCGTAATGTCGAACTGTTTGACAGTCCCGTTGCGGGGGTACGCGATGTTAAGCTTCATCGAAAACTACACTGTTGGGCGTACACACGTATGGGTGATAACACGGTGTGGCCGAGCACGCAGGTGAAGCGCGGAGCAAGGCGAAGGCCAACGAAAGAAGTGGGGGAGAGAGAGATGAATTGATGTCGATAGCAAGGTACAGCCGAGAAGAAAAAAGTCCGCACTCACACACGTAGCGTTGAGAGCACGTGAGGGCAACGCCCAATGAGAAAAGCGCCGGGCCAGTGAAAGAGGGGACACACAACTGGGACAGCTGATAGCTGGCGACCGCGCGCAACGCGAAGACTATGCGGCCGGTGCCACCCTCGCCTCCTACCACTGGCTGACCTGTAAGGGGGGTACGCCACACTGAAAGGTGCACTGTTTCAGTAGATGGCACGGTCCGACGACTTGCGTGAAGATAAGCGCCGGGCTGCATCGTGAGCAGTTGTTGTTCGCTGCCACTTTGCCAACGAGAGCGTTTGGGTGTCGTTGATATTTTTTGTTGTTCAATTCTTGTTTTTAGTCATCCTACAAGGTATGCGTAACGAAAAGTCACTTCCCTTTTTTTCTGTTTATCCTACCGTGCGGTGTCGCACTGAAGAAAAAAATACAAGTAAAGCTCACGAATAGCTTGTGCATCGGCAACGGCGGCTCAGTGTTCCGCTCATGTTCTGTTCAACAGGAAGAGGCGCTTCAGCACTGGCCACGTATGTGAGGTACCGTGCGCGCAAGGTGATATCGCTTACTTTGCACTGCTACCCTCCCAGAAGTTGTTGCGCTGCACACCCTTCGCCGAGCTACTCTCAAGGGACGTCATGGCCGAAATAATCTCAATCAGAGAGGACGTGATGCTGCTCTGGCGCGTCTTGTTGTACAGCGAGCTCGTCTTCTGCTGAAGAGAGCTGATGTTGGACAGCTGACCCTCGACGGCCACCAGACGGGCGGCCTGCTCGGACAGTTCGTTCTCGCAAACAGCGTTGAGGATGGCCAGGCTGGCGTGGAAGTCGTAGAAGTCGCGGACAAGTTCCTCGTCCTCGTTCAGGAGAGTGTTGGCGAACAGGTAGCGGTGCTTCTGGTTCTCCGTGCTGGAGGCGTCGGCGAGATCAGCCTTCCACGCCTCGTAAGATGGAATGCGGTAGTAGCACTGCTTCTGGGAGCCGGCCGAGATGCAGCGGTGGAAGAGCACCTCATAGCAGTCCGCATCGGGAAGCAAAGCGTTGGCGTTTTCCCAGACGTAGGTAGCGTAGGCGAAGTGCATCGGCTCCTTCATGTCATTGATAATGCCCACTTTGAACTCCTTTGGGTAGAGCTTGCTGAGCGAGTCCATACCACGCTTGCCGAGGGGCATCAAAGCCGTCTTGGAGGTCACAGCAGAGTCGACCACCTTGACCATGGAGCTGTTGATCGCACCACAAGAGCCACGGTTCGTCATGACCGGAATGTACAAAACCTTGGCGTCACCAGCCTCGGCACTACCGCTCTTGCTGAAAGCCTTCTCGGTGTAGCGGAGGGTGAAATCACGAGTCTTTGTGCGAGTCTGCGCCAGACGAAACTTGGCCAGCGTGACCATCTTGATGGTCTTGACAATGGAGTAGAAGCGGTTGTACCCCTCCAGCTTCTCCTTGTACAGACGGAGTTTGCCAGACATGATGATGATAAGAGACTCTCGGGCAAGACAAGATACGCTACTAGACTGGCAAAGAGAGAGTGAGGGGAAGACATCGTAGTGCACGCAAAAAGAGCCAAAGAGGTCAGATGACGAAGTCGGGGAAAGTAGCGGATGAGTGCAGCGTGCAATGCAAAGACTGCCAGTATAGGAGAGGAGATGAAGGTAACAGCGGCCACAGTGCGGGTGGGGGCGTGTGGAGCCCACGGGCGCTCTGAAGCCCTCACCCACATTCACACGCTGTGTGCGCGTGCCCGTTTGTCAGTTGAACAGTGCAGTTCATGCGACAGTGCAACAGCGGAGCCTGTGTTTGTCAACGCGCCGCGTACACAATGCTGACGTGGTGCGGTGACAACGAGGCTCCAATGCCACAGAGTTTGCAGCCGCAACTCTGTTGCTGTTGTTGTCGCCGCGGTCGACGATTGAATGCGTCGTTGTTGTTACAGGAAGGCACTCCCCTGCTCGGGCCGCCGGAGCACAAGGTAAATACGAACCTCAGGAAGAGAACGGTGAGCGTCAGCCATGATTTGTAACGGGTGTTTAATTGAGATACGTTCATCTCTTAAGTCGCCTCACTACGTTTCCGCGGCGAAAAAAAAAAACTCACTGAGTCACGAGACACACAAACGAATGTGGATACGCACAACGGCAGTGTCCTGAGAGAAAGCACCGGTGTAAACAAGGCGCCAGCGGGGAAAAAAAAGGATGAAACACAGACAGAGAACAGTAGCAGCACGTGCAACCCATGATTCACAATTTCAAAAGGTTACTAGCCCACCTCAACTTCCTCCTCGGGGGTTCGTCCCTGATTGTCCGTGTTTCCTTTTTCGCACAGTGCCGTTCTGTTTGTGGACCAGCACGAAAACAAACAAACAAAGAACAATGGCACGTGCATTTGACATCAGCTGGCACTGTTATCGTCGGCACAACTGCTTTTCTTTCGTTCCCTTCACGCGCCGTCCCAGTCGGAATGAACTTGGACACAAGCCGCATCGCAAAAAGAAAAAAAAGGCACACCCGTCACCTCCTGTGATGTGTGTGCACGTTGTGGTGTGTGCTCCAATTAATCATTCAGTGCTTTCTCTTTTTAATATTACTCGTCGTCAGAGTCGGCTTCACGGGGGCGCTTCACGCCGCTGGCGCGGGCAGCATGGCCGTACTGGACGCCTTCTGCGTTCGTCTTGACGCCGCCGTAATCCACGTAGAACCAATCCGATGGCGTGTTCGACTGGGGACGACCGTACTTGTCGAGCAGACCGTCCTTCATCATGGAGCGCTTCTTCACGGCCACGGGGCCGAGACCCCAGCGGCGCGGGTACGTGTCGCGGTCCATGATGACGCGCTTGCTACGAGCAACAATACCGTGATCAACAGATGCCATCTGGGAAGTGGACATTTCCGCATAGGCAAGGGCGATGGCCTCACCCTTCGTGGTCATCAGCACAATCAGATCGTCGCGCTCGATGCCGTTATCGAAGCGAGCCAAACCGGGAATCATCAGCTTCGCACCGTAGCACACGGCGTTAACGGCGGAATCCTTCACCACGACGCGCTTGTGATTGGTGAGCAGGTACTCACAGGGCAGCACGACACGGCGGATGTAAGCGTCATTGTCCTCGTTCTCCAGCATCCACTGCGCATCCAAGACGTCGTGCATCGTGGAAACGTGATCGTCCTCGGAGATGACGCCTGTGCGGATACGGCGGAGCTCCTCCATGTGGCCTCCCGCGCCCAGGATAAGACCCAGGTGCACGCACAGCGTACGAATGTACGTGCCTGCCTCACAGTGCGTCTCGAAGACAGCAAGATGGCGGTGCTTGTCGTACTCGATGAGCTGGTTGGAGTAGATGTTGCGAATACGCAGCTGGCGCTTCACGGCGGCAATCAGGGGAGGACGCTGGAAACAGGGGCCGGTCAGGCGCTGAAGCGCGGCTTCCACCTTCTTCTGGCTCACGGTGTCGTGCAGGCGAAGAACACCAACGTACGTCTTACCAGCGTTCTGCTGAGACTTCACCAGACGCGTGGCGCGGTCGATGCAGATGATGAGTGCACCCGTCACCTTGGGATCGAGTGTGCCCGCGTGGCCAGTTTTGTCGCACTTGAGGATTCGCTTAATCCACGACACCACCTCATGAGAGCTAGGGTTGGATGGCTTATCCAAGTTGATCATGCCGTACTTGAGGTACTCGCTCAGAGGGCGGCGCAGCGGAGACCACCCAGACTCCACAAGGGTGAAGTGAGAAGAGCGCACGTTCATCTTGTCGTAGTTCTTGAGAAGCAACGGCCAGTCCTCGGCGGGGAGCGTTTCGTTGCCCTTACTGTCGCCTACGGGGAGAACGAAGTCCTCATTGCGCTGGATCTCGCCAAGGCGCTTCTTGCTCATGATGCAACAGCGTGTGTGTGGGTGGGTGTGGGTGTGGGTCCGTAAAGGATGCGAAAAGGAGGTTTTGCAGTGACCTTTGTTGTCGTTACTCACCAGGGTAAAAAAACGAGCCAAAGGTGAAGAAAGCAAAGCCGAGGTTCTGTTGTGTGGAACGCGAAATGGTGGAGGCGGATGAAGTGGTAACGTGATAAAGTGCAAATGGCGAGGCACACAGGTAACGCGATGGATGCGTATGCAAAGAAAGCAAGGCAAAAGAAAACAAAGTGTGTGTAGGGCATAGATCGCAAGACAGAGCAGAGAAAAGGGGGGAGGAATGTCGAGCGGTAAAGCGCACATAGCTGTTCATGTTTTGTCGCTAATATTGTTGCTTCAACCCGACACAGCGTCCGTGCAAGTGCTCTGTGTAAGCGTTTCATGTGGCGCAAAGAGGTGCCAAGGACTAGGTAGATCAACGCATCCAAAAAAAAAAAAAGGTGTGCACAAATAGCAGCGGAACGCAGCTGTGTTTGTCACATCTGTGCTCTTTGGTTTCTGCAGCGAACAAATGGGCCCGTGTTAGCGAAAGGGGCTGCGGCAGGTGACGGATAGCCAAGACAATGTATGGTGCTGCGTGTGAAAACTCGGCAAACCGCACAGACGCCTACTTTCACCGAAAAAAAAAAACGGCTCATGCACTGGTATTCATACAAATCCGCGCGGGCAGTCGTCAGTCACAGCACGCGCCGCAGTGATTCGTGCAAGTTCAGCGCAGCTGTTGCGGAGTTCACTGGCGTTGTTCGACAACGGTGTCGGTCCGCGCGTCAAATTCATCCTGCGTCTCCCAATAACTGTAGGTTTCACTGACACGGTTGTAGCCGACGTAACAGACAAACTCTGCATCCTTTTCGTCCAGTGAACACCAATGCCACAGACTGAAACAAGCAGGATCATCGTATTCGTCCAGTTTGTGAAAGGCATATGCATCGTAAGCGTAAGGATACGACCGGGGGTAAATAGGCCCGTATCCAATGAGTAGCTCTTCACCTTGCTTGATGTCACGCACGGTTATGATGCTGAGACGTCCTTCACGGTGACCCACCTGCTGAATCCATGCGCAGTTTCCCTTTTCGTCCGGACACGGTTCATTAATGAAAGGTGTCACGGTACCGCTGAACTCAACGAAAACGTCGTTGTAGTAGTCAGCACAGTTCAGGTCCATCAGCGCGTAAATCGGCATTGGACGGCCTTGTTTGGCCTGCTCACCACTCAGGGGATCGGTGTACCCAGGATATACGCCAAGCACAGTGAAGGCGGGGATGTCCACGGCTGCGACGACGCCGGTGCCGCCCGCTTTGGATGCGATTCGTTCTTTCTTTGTCAAAGTCAGTGAATTATTCGGCTGAAAAAACTCTTCTGCCGCGCGCTGCAAGGATGACATGAGTTTGTCCGCGTCGTGGGGCCTCTCGCTCTCCGCGAGAACAGACTCTATTTTATTAAATGTGGAGCGGGACAACTCGTCACGGAGGGTAAGCATGCGCCGGGCTGCACGTCGAACGCCGTCCTTTTCCCGTTGAGCTGACCAGCGCGGCCGCTCGCTCTCGTCAACGTCGCCACAGGCAAAGCACACCCTCATGAGAGCGGTGTGATTCTTATTAGCTGGCTTCCACGCTATTTGGTCAGCGTCAGCAGGCAACGAACACTGACGGTGCACACAAGATCCGCAGTAGCAGCATATCGACAGGTCCTGGTTGCCCTCAGGAGCTTTGCAAACGGAGCACATCTTGTAAACGGTGCGGCACTGTAACTCAATGTACGCTGACCACACATCGTCATCGTTAGCAGCCACAACTGGTTCGGCGATATTTAGAGCTTCCTCCCAGCAACTGATGCTGTATGTACTGTTCCACCAGAAACGTTTGGCTGTCGCTGCGTCGATGTTGAGTGACCAGTCTACGCACTGTGTCTCGACGACAACAGGCTCATTTTCGTCACTCATCGTATGTCAAGGAATTAAAATGCCAATTAGTAGTGTGTTTCTGTGCTGCAAGACAGGCGAAGCCGCTTTCTGAAAAAGCCAGCCACTATACCTTGAAATCAATGCAGAGTTGTTGCACGCCCTCTGATTGGCGAATGAATGCAGCACGTTGAGTATAAAATATACATCAACAAAAATGATAACAATAATAATAAAGAGTGCCAAGATTTCATCCGTTGTGCATCGAAGAGAGAGTGAGAGAGTGAATATACGAGGCGAGGTGTTCGCAATGAGCAGCGCAGGAAAGAAGAGAAGAGGAAACTCGACTAAAAGGCTCAAGAGCCGCGCCAAAGTGGGGGTGTCCAAAGACAGGTACGTGTACATGTATTGAATGCATGTGGCTACCACATCAGAATTCAGTGTGCGTGCACACATTGTTACACTGAAAAGGTGAACAGCATAATTGAATCAGTGCGCAGTAGACAAACTAGGCGCGCTGCTGTGCGCACTTCAGGGGGAAAACGTATTGCGACCTGGCTTCTTCCGCAGTACCGATAATACCGTGCCATGCGAACACACCGTTTGGGCCGGCGCCAGGTAGCAACTGCTTCTCTGTGAAAAAGGAAAGGAGAAAAAAAGAAAAGTAGCGAATGCAACTGCCAACGATCCGCGTACGAGAGAAAAAAAAAAGACAATTCGGCGGAGAATCACCGCTCTCTGCTCACGTGCCTGCGATGGCTGATTTTTCCAGTGAACCTCCTTCCTTGCTCGCACGCACCATCCAGACGCGTCGCCTCGGCTATAGCCCCCACACAGAACTTTCAAGGAAAGGGAACAGGTTGTCCGCCGTTCCGGCGATTCGAAGCCGCTCGCGGATGCTTTCTGCTTTAAAAAAGTCGACGCTACGACCCAAATTATGCGATTCAAAGGGGTCTCGCAGAAGCAGCACCTCGTGGCCAAGAAGATGCCACAGTTCCCGCTCATCCATGTTACCTAGCCGCGCTTTCCAGTCATCCTTGGTCCGAATCGCGCCAGAGGTGCGAATATCAACGACGTCGTTGTCAAAGTCGAACTCGCCGGAGCTGAAAAAGCGAAAAAAGCCACGCGCGTCCTCGAGAACAACGTCAGGGTCAACTTCTTGCCAAGCTACTAAGCTGTGAGAAGGTTCAGTTGATCTGCCGTCGAGCGCATTAGTGACCACAGCATCCAAAACCGGCGGCAGCCTCACACCGGTTTCGTCGCATTTGAGGTTCGTCACGCCTGTCCTTTGTGCGTAAAAAACGTACATGATCGTCAACGCGTACGGTGAAATCCATCCGTGACGAGCATTTAAGATCTGCTGACTCCTACCCCATTCCTTGATGCAAAGTGCACCAGCACGCAGGCGCGGATCACCCTGCATGTACTGCCGAAGAAGCAAACTGTTTTTCACACCGTCCGCGGACAGCGAAATATCAAATTGCCGCCGGGCTTCAGTGCGCCCGGTGACACACTTGATAATGGGCACACGCGCGCGGAAAATCCGTTGTGACTTGAAGTCAATTCCTTCCTCTTTGCACTGAGCCTGGAGGTGGGCATGCAAACTTGACAACACGTTCTCCTGTTGGTCTCTCTCAACGGTGACGAAACGATGCTCTACTGCACCACTGCTCTCTGCTGACTTGTTCGCAAATAGGACGGCGTAATCAGCGTCACCGTCATTAAATGCCGTGCCAGACACAGCTGAGCCGTACAGGAAAACCGCTGGGCTGGACGCTGCGTCGATGGGGCATTGGAAATTCTTGATTAGTGCGCTTAACCACCGTCCGTGATCTCGGAATGCGGTCAGTGTTTCCTGCGTGAGCAAACGGCGCTGAACAGGCGCAAGAGAATGCACAGTCATTTGCCCGCAAAGCTGTGCAAAGGGGAGAAACAAAGAGTACGGTCGGCTGCCAGTAACCGTTCTCCGTGTCACGTACAGCCGCGAAACAGCAGGAACAGAAAGAAAAAAAAAAGACAGCCAAAGCTTCCGTTTACGTGTATATTTTTTGCAGCCCTGAGCGGCTAGAAAAGGACCGATGTTCGGGGAGGCGGCAAGGTAAGTGCGAACGAAAGGTATGGGAGTGGAGAGCGTACAAATATGCATGTTCGTGTATAAGCACGTGAATAAATATGTGATTATACATATTTGTGGAAGAGATGCGCAAAATTGTACCGAGTACAAAGTGACTCCTTCTTGAAGCGACCACCAGAACAACAAGGACAGAAAAAGAAGAGGCAAACATCGTTGTTCTCACGCAAGGTGATGTAGCGGCGCGTCGAAGAGACGCAAAGCTGCCGTTGATGTCATCAGGAGATCCAACTACGCGGGAAACTGTGCACCGTTGCCGTGCACCAACATTTTTTCCCTGTACAATAAGCAGTTCGGCGAATGGGCGACGACTTCACAAGAATACTTAATCGAGGGAGGCAGATGTCAGCACTTGTCGTCGAGAGCAGTGAGGGTTGTCAAATTGAGTCAAGGATATCCTCAAAGTCATCAGGATCTTCGGCCATCGCGGCGAGAAGCTTTTGCTCTTCAATCGCTGCTTCATCTGCTGGGGTGGCCACTGTGTTTGCTGCCGACGTTCCATGCCTCCGCGCCACCTTTCGAGGGACGAACTGCATTTGTGACGTGTTTAACGTCTCTGCCTCAACAATGTCGCGCAATATGTCTCCGTCATCATCGTCATTCTCGTTATCGTGGTGCGTCAGCCGTGATGCCTCTGCGTGGACACCTCCAGCAGCACTGCCGCATTCGCTCGCCTCATTTTTGGCGTCGACAGCTTGCCGTTTCTTCAAATCGCGCACCATCTTGTCAACAAGATTTTTGCGGATCTTCTGCTGCGGCGCAAGAAAACGCGCGCGAGACAGAGATTCAAATTCAGCCTCGAGCTTTGACAGATCTTCCTTTTGGAGGCGCTCCTCCCATTTGTTTTGTTTCTCTTGAGCTTCACGGCTCTCGCGTTCCTCGCGTGACTCTTTGAAGCCGAAGCGTTTCGCCATATTCGGCTTGTCGCTGCCGGTGGCCGCCGCTTCCGGTGCGATAGCGGACCGAGACCACTTTTTGGGAGCCATTTTCTTTCCTTGACCTTGGTGTCGTGAGGGTGTGGGGTCGTGCGGGGGTGGGTGGGTGGGTTGCGGGTTGGTGCGGGGNCGCCCCACCGCCGCGCGCCCGCCGCCGGCAAAGCACCGAGCCAGCACAAAAACCACCCCCCACAAGATCCCACACCCTCACGATCCCCCCCCCCGACACCCAAAGCCGCCAAACTTACGCTTAATGAGCGAAGCGACAACAACCGAGCACAGCAGGTGCAAAATCTGCGAGCAGGTCAACGAAACACCGTCTGAGCTCGGCTTCTGCCCTCGATGTGCCCAGCGTTACGGGTCGATGTGTGCAAAGTATGCACAGGCAACCCGCGCCCGCCTTCAAGACCTGGGGTGGCAAGTGAATCTAGCGGCTTGCCCTGAGGAACGCGACAGTGTCTTTGCCATCAAGTGCCGGAAAGGTGCTGTTGTGGTTCTGTCAAAAGTGGACAAAATACCGTTTCTGGCTGTGCTGAGCCGTTTGGCAGTCAATGCACGCACGGTGAAGCGTGACAAGGATTCAACGGCACGCCGCAAGAAGAAAGCCCAGAAGCACTGAACGCCTCGCACATGTAGTTTGTTTTTCGTTGCTATCTACTGAAGGAGCTCAAATACAGCCGCGTTCGCTTTGCTGTTCATTACTCTCCGGCTCACACACACACAGTCAAAGCGCACACCATCATTCTGGAAGTCTGCAGAAAATCCCCCCAGAGATACTTAAAAGCAAATTGGTTGCAACGAGCTGACAAACACAATGCCACGTGGCTGGTGTCTGTGTTCAGCACACAGAAGAGGCTGTTTGCTTCCCAGTTTGCTGCTCACGTCCATTTTTTGTTCGTGAACTGTCCACACTTCAACTACTGTACACCTCTCTCCAACTTCCGACTCTGCCTCTCTGTTTTAATATTCAACCACTCCACTGGTCTCACTTGTGTGCCTGTACGCTAAACACTGCGCTGCCTTCACAATTTCTTGCGACACAACAAAGAGAGAACGGCACAATGGTGAAGGCTATCATCCCCAAGACGATCGTGAAGAAGCGCACGAAGAAGTTCACGCGTCACCGCTATGAGCTTTTTCCCCAGCTGAGCTCCAGCTGGCGCAAGCCCCGCGGTGAGGACTCTCCCGTCCGTCGCCGCTACAAGGGCCAGAAGGCCATGCCCAACAAGGGCTACGGTAGCGACCGCGTGACCAAGTACATCACCCCGTCCGGCTTCAAGAACTTCCCCATCAACAACGTGGAGGACCTCCACATGCTGGTGATGCAGAACCGCAAGTACGCCGGCGTGATCTCCACCACTGTTGGCGCCCGCAAGCGCAAGGCTATTGTCCGCCGCGCCCTTGAGCTGGATGTGCGTCTGATCAACGGCAATGCCAAGCTGCGCCGCGTCGCCAACCAGTAAAATGCTTAGTTTTCCTCAGTTCATTTTTGTTTTACTACTGAACACTTCAAAAAACACAGTCAGCGGTGAGCGAGAAAAACGGCAACTCAAGCAACGCAACGAGGCGCGGAAAAGGAAAGGGATGAAACACGCTCAAAACCTCAACCCCTGACAACTCCGTGCCTGAATAGCCAGTGAGCTCACCGTTGTGCTCTCCGATGTCGGAACCGTGTAAAGTCCGCGCAAAAAGCGACTGTACATCGTGCGGTTCGTGACACAGAAATCGTGTTAACGACAAAAATGCGTTATTGTGGTCGGCCAGGCGAGCGCGTGTGGTCACACGCTTCTCGCTTTCGCCCACTCGTCCCGCGTTTTCACTTCCGCTCCTCCAGTCGGCATTCTACTCACGGTAAGAGTGATAAACATCTTCAATCTCTCCTCTCTTTCTCTTTCCCCTTCCTGTATTTTGATCATTCTGACACTCCCCATTTTTTTTTTCACAGTGTCTAGTAGCTCTTTTTGTTCGCCACTACTTCAAGAAAGAACACCAAGTCAAACCATGCCTCACCCCGACCACAAGAAGTACCGCATCCAGCGTGAGGAGCTCCCCGCTGTGCCTCACTTCAGCGACTTTAATGATCCTCGCTTCACAGCAACGGCCAACAAGCAGAAGAACGGCATTCTCGCCTACTACCAATGGCTTCACTGCATCGGCAACTGGGGCGAAGAGCACTCCATGTGCAAGAAGATGCGCTGGTACGTCGAGCGCATGATGCACGAGAGCTGGCTCGAAAAGTGGGAAGAGAAGCGCGCACTCGGTCACTTCGATCACACCATCCTGTACGGCGTGAAGCCCTGGAAAGAGTTCGAGCCTCTCTACCAGCCCGTGAAGACCAACCGCAAGGGCGCGTACGAATTCTGGCTGGACCGCGACTTTGAGCCCCTGTACAGCGAGGATGCAGCTGACTGGCGTGAAACCGCTCCGATCCTTCACGATATCTTTGTGAAGGGCAAGAAGCCCGTTGAGTAAAGGTTGGAAAGAGGAAGACAAAAAGAACCAGCAAAAAAAAAGAGACCAGCGTTCATGTCTCACAGCGGTGAGCGTGACAATAGTATGTAGGCTTGTTCTTTTTTTCTTTCTTTCTTTCTCCGGCTTCCTTATTGTCTTCTTTCCTTTTGTTTCTCGGCTAGTGCACTTGTGTCTGTGTGTGTCAGTGAGAATAAACGACACAGGGATTACATCCAGCGAGGGCGGCGCAATGTACTCGCGATCAGTGAAATACGGGAAAAGAGAGAAAGAAGGTAGGTACTTTGTTCGCTCCTGTTTATTTCAGCCTGATTTTTACTTTTGTTTTATGCCTTTGGATTTTCGCAAGATCCACAAATAGTAGTAGTGCTTTCTCTTCATATTCAAATGTGACCCAAAAGATCAAAAACTCGAAAAAAGGCACAGTGAGCAGCACTCATTTATCCGCCTCACATTTCCATTCGCTGAAGGGAAACTTGCACAACCAACCTTCCGCGCTCCTCACAGACGGCAGATTTGCCCTGTGGTAAGGGGAGGCTCTGTGCACCGCTCTCTCATGTCAGGTCGAGCTCCAAGGGCAGCCAGAGCGCGCTTGTTCGCGCCGGGAGCGCCACACTTGCAGTATGTGCCATTTACCGGGGAAATGCCCGACACGATAAAATACGTCACGTGCTACCGCATCCGTGTTAAACAAAAAACAATCACACGGCTTTCGCAGTGGTACAGAGGCATTTATCGGTGAATTTAGGCGGCACAAGTTCGAACAAAAAAAAGGCAAGTGAACATTGCTCCGTGCTTCACCCATTCTTCTTCTAACACGTCGCCTTGTCCTCTTGCCGCCCACATGAAACAATATGCCTCGTGCGTGATCCGCGTTGAAAGAATACTCTCTGACAGATATCTGTCCGTGCGCATCGCTTCTTGACCCCGCGACAAAAGCATTCTCCAGGTGACTTCCCGGTACGAGGAATCAGGAATTGTCTATCTATCCCTTTTATTAAAAAAAAAATACCGGCGTGACCTGTGCTATCGCTCGGTGACTTCTCGAACAAACAGCCCACCTTCGCGAAACAGCTAAAAACGCATCCACCATGTCTGAAGCGTACTACGGCCTCACAACATTCAGCCCCTCGGGCAAGCTCGTGCAGATTGAGTACGCCACCACTGCTGCCGGAAAGGGCACAACCACTTTGGGTGTCAAGGCGGCAGATGGCGTTGTGATTGCCGCAAAGAAGAAAACCTCTTCTCCCCTTGTCGATTCTGAGTCACTGCAGAAGGTGTTTGTGCTCGATGACCACGTCGGCTGCACATACAGTGGCATGGGCCCCGACTGTCGTGTTCTTCTCGACGCGGCGCGGAAGTACTGCCAGAAGTACAAGCTGACATTCCACGAGCCGATGCCGGTGAGCCAACTTGTGCGGGAGATCAGTGGTCTGTACCAAGAGTTCACACAGTCAGGCGGCGTCCGCCCGTTCGGGTGTTCCCTGCTAGTGGCAGGCGCGGACGCCAACGGGCACCACCTTTATCAGGTAGACCCTAGTGGCACGTTCTGGGCTTGGAAAGCGGCAGCTATCGGAACGGGCAGCGCAGATGCCAAGGCGTTTCTCGAAAAGCGTTACACCAGTGAAATGGAATTGGAGGATGCTGTTCACATTGCTCTCCTCACGTTGAAGGAAGGCTTCGACGGGCAAATGACTGAGGAAAATACGCAAGTTGGCCGTGTGACCCAAGGGCGCTTTGAGTTGTTGACTCCTGAGCAGCTCCGCGACTACCTCGACCAGATTTAATCTCGGGGACGTCGCGTTTTTTTTCCCCGTTCTGCATCGCTGATTCAACTGCCCCTTCCACGGTAGTGTTCAAAGAAGCGACACAACTATTCGTATCTTCACGAGATGCTCAGCAACCCGACAACAAACAGAGAAAAGTAAATGCTAAGTAAATAGTTTCAGGCGTCTGCACAGAGGGAAAAGTAGTCACCGAGGCAGTGCGAATACTTGCACCGGCTCGTTCCCCCTCCACGTCACGGCGCGCCGCTTACTTTCGCCAACGCCGCCCAGCACTTCTAGTACCTTCGCGGCTCTCTGACTGGCACTGTTCGCGCTGCGAACCGGTGACTGCTGTCTGTGAATTACCACAGCAAGCAGACTCACAGGCTACAGCCGTGTCAGAAACGACATGCGAGCAGTTTGGTTGCCTTTGCTCATACATTTCTGTTTTTTTTTCTCATACACTCTTTGCTGCCATTATTCATCTCACCTCTCCTCTCCCCCGTTATGACGTCCACCGTCCAGCAGTGACAGAACGCGCACTGACCACTCCAGCATGGATCTGTTAAGACGGAAACTGATTGTGCGCGGAAAGCTTGCCGTTCATCCTTACAAAGTTATATCAAAGACTGCTTTTTTGTCGCTATGCTGTGTCAATGACCGGGTGCGTGGCCTTTCAGCAAAAGAAGCTGAGCAGTTCTTGCACAGTCTCTGTGCTGCAGGGACTGTCGCACCCTTGGGTAGAGATGTGTATCACGTCCGCCCTGCTGACGTTGTCAATGCAGTGCATCTGACGTGCGGCCTTCCCCCTCTGGAGGCGAACTTGCCTGGCGTTGCGGCAAAGCACGATGCCATCTCGAATGCACTGCAGTCGATGACTGACCGCACAGCAGCGCTTGTGCAGCAGGCAACCAACAGAGAGAAGGAATTCTGGGCTGTCACCGCATTTCTCAGTGGTACTCAAATGACGGTACTTGCGTATCTCACGTTTTTGGTGTGGGGTTGGGACGTTATGGAGCCTGTCACTTACTTCGTGACGACTGCCACGGCTCTTATTGCATACGGCTACTTTCTCTACTTCCGCAGAGAACACTCCTACGAGCACCTTGACAATGTGCTGCTGCCACGCACTGTCACGCAAGACATCCTG
Organism: Wallacemonas sp. TrypX; assembly: GCA_030849625.1. Lineage (NCBI taxonomy): Eukaryota > Euglenozoa > Kinetoplastea > Trypanosomatida > Trypanosomatidae > Wallacemonas > Wallacemonas sp. TrypX. The sequence continues at coordinate 17,502 of JASANP010001052.1, forward strand.
AACTCGGATATTGATGTGAAGAGGTGGCTCGAGGAGATTCAAATGCACAAGGAGCTTGATGAAGTGACGCACGAAGACCAGCTGTTCCGGGAGTTCCCGGTTCCTCCAGTGAACGCACGGAACTAAGGCGGCTTCAGTTTTGCCCTTTGCTGTCATGCTCCTGTGTGTTGCTGGCCTTGCTGGCTTCTTCGCGCCGCTCTCCCTTCTCTTTCCTGCAACTATACGGACATCGTTTTCCATTCTTGGCACCACATTGCGCTTTCATGGTGGAGACGCTTACCCGAGCTTTTTTTTCTCCCTCATCCTGTCTTCTTGTTCCCAAATACATTCTGCTGGGATTGCCGGAGACAACAGCCACTCGCACACACAGTCAACAGAGTGAAATACCAAGCGGTGGGAACTGCTGTGCCTACTAAACAGCCGGATAAAGCGACCCCGCACCTCCCTTTACCGGTACCAGTGCTCTCTCCCTTTCTTTCGTTGTTTCGATGTTCGACTTGCTGACGAAAGCTGAGATGGACTTGCTTCCGTTCACGTTGAGAGACCACTTGCTGAGTGAGGCGCCGTCGCAGCGGGCAGCAAAAAAAAAAAAAAACACCGCCCAACATCCTCCCTCCCCTCTTGTTCTCCGCATCTTGCTCTTTCGTTCGCTTTTTTTGCTCCCAAACTTGTGCCTCTTTTTTTCAACGATTTTCACTCACCCGTGCACGCAGTAAGTGGTGCACATCCTGTCCGCAACAACACCGACCTTCTGGTGAGCTTTAGTTCTGACACGCCACTACTGCGCAGCCGCCCAGCGCCGATGTCTTGGACAGTGCAAGAAGACGGATACAAAACTTCCGCGTTGGGGAATGTGGCGCAGACGCCGGGTGCCAGTCATGAGACGTTGGCAGCAGAAACGCCTGGTCGCAAACCGCCCGGCAAGTACACGCAAAGCTCGCAGGTGTTTTCGCTCACTTCTACTGCAGCGCACCCGGACAGTGGGCTCCCTCTGAAGGACGCGACCGAGGCAAGACCAAGCAATTGGTCTGGCACGCTGTCACCCGCTATGGCAGCACCTACATCTCTGTATCCAGTCGCGGGCACAAGACAGTTCGTGGCGGCACAAAGAGGGTTCAGTCGCCGCCCTCAACCAACCAACGCAACGGAACGTGGCATATCACTGTCACCATCATACTACACGGGCTCGGCTCGACACAGCCTTCCCTTGCACAACGGCGGCGGTAGCGGTCTCGCCGTGGGCCGCGCAGAGTCCGCGGAGGTGCGACAGACAGCAAACTTTTTGCCTTTTGGTGAGAGAGACATGGCGTCAATTGAGACGGCGAAGTGGGGAGGAGCTACCGCGCGCGTGGCCTCATCTCATCAGCTCTCACCAGTGAGCCTGACTGCCGAAGGGTTGCGCGGTCACGTGTACGAGACTGCCAAAGACCAACACGGATGCCGCCACCTTCAGCGCTGGCTGGATACCAATAACGACCCTGAAACACTACAGGTGATAATGTCCGAAATCGTGCCGCACGTGGCTGAATTGATGACCGACCAATACGCGAATTTCTTGGTGCAAAAACTGTTCGATGTCATGCCAGACGATGTTCGTTACCGTGTGGCCTGTGCGGCTGCGCCAGAGATTGTCGCGATCGCCCTCACCCCCCATGGAACTTTTAGCGTACAGAAGATGATCGAAACAATCTCCACACGTGATGAGATGCTAGTCGTCCGTGAGGCCCTCGCATACGACGTTGTGCACCTCGTTAAGGACGCACACGGTAACCACGTCATCCAGAAAGTCCTGCAGCGGTTCGACTACGCAGACAAACAATTCATTTACGATGCCGTCATGACCGACTGCACCGCCATTGCGAAGAACAAGCAGGGCTGCTGTGTTCTTCAGCGGTGTCTCGAGCACGCCTCGGCGATGCAGCGCTCGATCCTGGTCAAGCACATACTGTCGTGCTGTCTCGACATTGTACAAGATCCGTTTGGGAACTACGTCATCCAGTATGTGCTAGAGAGCCGTGAGCCTTCTGTGAACGACACAGTTGCTGTCATGTTTTTGCCGCATCTGGTGCACCTGTGCATGAACAAGTTTAGCTCGAATGTGATGGAGAAGGTGCTCCGTGGCGCGTCGGTGTCCATTCAAGAAATGTACGTGCAGACTCTTTGCGACCAAGATATTGCTAGCTGTCTCATCCAGGACGACTATGGCAACTATGTACTGCAAACAGCCTTGTCAATCACCACGTCGCGCTGGGCGGAGCGTTTGGTGTCTGTCCTGCGTCCGTTGATGCCTCTCGTCAAGCACGCCCCGTACGCTAAAAAGCTGGAGGGGAAGATGGAAGCGCTGGCTCGACGAAACGCCTGCGATGGCGGCGGTGGCATCGCTGGGATGACATATCGGGGCGACTACAACGCCATGCCGCGAATGGACTATGCCAATAGGAAGAATAGTCGCGGAGTGCCCAGCAACCATCACCGCCGTTTTCACGAAGCTCGCCCATCTACCTGGCAGCCGTCTTGACCACTGTGACGCACCCACTGTGCCGTTCGCAACGCGCGGCGGCGCCATCCCCCCTTTTTGCGTTTTTACAATAGGCCGCTGACTCCTGAGAAAAACAGTATCAAGAGGGTGCCCCTGATGGCGTAGCGTATAGTCATAACCGGCTTGCCAGTGAAGACAGTTTTTCACCATATTGAGAAGAGTATCCTCATTGTTGCCTCTTCCTGTATTTTTTTTCACATTCTGTGTCTTCAGGTTTGGCACTTCTGCTGCGGGTCTCACTCGGCCTTTCACCTTGTTGTTCATGGACTGCCATTTGCGCAGTGTGCCGGCGTGCAACGCGTCTCACGTTCGTCGTTTGCTGCGCACAACAAATACGAACCTGGACTCTTTTCACGAGCTGGATACACCACCTTTCCCATCAAGGACCGCAGGGATGGGCCCCAACAACGGCCCGCACCACTGAATTCTAGCTTTTTGGATTCCCGGCGCTGGTGTGTTGGTTTTTCCACACCTCAAACGCTGCGCGACTTCACCGTTTAACTGTACACTTGAGCGATGAGAAGGTGACCAATACCTGATCCGTTGTCGCTTGCTCCACCCCAAACCTGCGTGCGATTGCTCGCGATAACACTGTAAATTAACGAGACCCCTTTTCTTCATTTTTTTTTTGACAAGGATGACGTACCACAGGGTTATTGCCTCACTTCACCACGTTTCGCCACCGTTTAAAGCACTATTCTATCGCATACACACACACACACACCGCACGACATGTGCCGCGTCACAACGGTTGTTTGAGCGGTGCTTGCAAGCCACCTTGCATCACCGCGCACTGCACCATGCTCTCTGCTAGTGACATCGCCCTTTCTTCTTCATGTGTCGCTCGCATCCGATACCACTCGCACACAGTCTGCTTACTCATCACACACGTCTTCCTCTCTACAACTGCTCTGCCCTCTTCACCGCTTTGTGCCATTCCCTCCCTGGTGACGACCAACCGTTTCTGCGTTGTGCCACCGCCAAGAGTGACCTCACTGCACACCGCGAACACTGACAAGTCTGCATTCCTGAAACTGTGGGAATCTCACCATCTCTTTTCGTTTGCAGACCCGCCACAAACACCACACACAAACACACACACATACACACACACACACACGGACTCAGACAGGCGACGGGGCATACTCCAACGGCCAATCGCACACATGGATGGAACCACGCTGTCTGAAGATGAAATGAGACAAACTGCCTCTGACTTGTCATCAGCTGACTTGTCTGTCTCCGTGGAAGCACGGAGGCGAATCATGAACATACTTCTTCCGGAGACGATTGCGACACTGTGCCAGCGCGAAGAAACGGCGACCGTGCTCCACCATTTGCTTCTCGAGGTCGCAAGCAACGAGGTGGTTGACGTTCACACCGTCGTTGGTGCCGCTCTGCAGCGGCTGTTCAGTGACCCTGCAATCGGTCCGACAGTGGTGACCGACACTAGGTACACCTTCATCATCACTTTTGTTGTGAAGACGCTGTGCCACGATGAGACCTCTGTGGCCATCACGGCGAAAGGCCCCGTGCTGGCTATGATGAATACTGCGGACCGTTGTGGGACGGAGGCGGCTACGCCGTGGGCCATCATGAGCGAGCACCTTCATTGTGCTGCTGTCTTGCGTCTCTTTGACTGCGATGCATTGGACTCCGCGGAGGTGAAGGATGTGTGCCGGACTTTACTGGCACACACGGACCTCCCACAGTTCATCGTTGACGAAACCTGTCGGCTCTTCAACACGGATCTACTCTCGTTGTTCAATTACCTCGTCGTCTGTGGTGCTCTGAGCCACCACATGGCCCTTCCCGAACACTTCCTTCAGCTGGTGAAGGATGCCCTCGAATCTGTCACAGACAGCTTACTTGTCAGCGCGGCGTGCCATTTTTGTGGTGTGGCTTTGCGCGGCAGCGACACCTACGCGCAGCAGTTCGGACTGCAGTGGATTTCGTTGTCGCTGAACGCCCTGAAGGACAACCGTGGTGCCGTGGAAGACGCCGTCTTCGACGTCATTGGCGCCGCCAGCACGACCACCGCTGGCTGGACAGCAGCGATCGACAGCGGCGTGGACAGCCACATCATCTCCGGCTGCCTGACATCCTTCTCCAATGCGTTGCGGTGCACTGGTCTGCACTTACTCAATGCACTCCTCGCATCGCCATTTGTCGACGAGGCGTTCTTCTCCGAGGCGGTGGTGCAGGAGGCGTGGAGCCTCCGCAGCAACCCAGAAGAACCAGTTCGCCTCGAGGTCTGGCGTGTGATGACACGCGTGATGGAAAAGAAGACGTTGCGCAAAAACTTCGTTGTCGTCACGGCGTCAAACCTGTGTGGCGCCGGCGCAAGCGATGATAGTGTGGCAGTGCGCACCGCACAGCTAGCACTGGCGCACAAGCTACTTTCGCTCAACGCACTTCCGAGCAGCATCCACCAGGCACTGACTGTACGCGTTGAGAGAGGTCTGTACCCACCAGGTTCAGCCGGCGTCGCCGCCATGACACGTGACTGACACTCGATTGCCCATTGGCGCGGGCCATTATGATCGCCTGGGCCGCTTCCTCACTAGCGGGTCCGTCCCGCATCGTTTTGCTGTTCGTCAACGACCACGGCGCTTCCGTTTTCTCAACATGACTGCCGAAGCCGCTTTACCCCGTTTATTCCCACACGTGCTCTTTTGCCAGACTTATTTGGACACACTCACACCCACCAATAGCAACAACACGCAGATCAACGCTCCGGAATTCTCTATATATTATTCCTCACCATCAACGACAGAGCTGTCAGAATGCGTGCCTGGCGCTGCACGCGTGCACACCATTCACCTGGGAGCAGTACGCTGTTCCCAACACCATCTCACTGTTGCCTTTTCCACCTGTTCCGGCCGCTTACTCGTTCACTCTCTTCTATCGTCTTTCTCCCCTCACACTGTTTTGTGCCACACATTCAATTTCGCCGCTGAGCACGCGTGTGCGGATAGCTAAATTCTTTTCGTTGCTACTGTTGCCTCTCTCTATCTTCCTCTTCCCACATTGTGAGCTCACCCGGCACCTCAGTCAGCTACTCTCACGCTGTGACCTACCTTCGCTTTAAACCGAGACTGCTTCATTTGCCTTGTCCATCATCTGCGCCGCACTCCCAACACACACGCGCGTCCACTGAACAGCTATTTTCGTGCTACACCAGACACTCACCTCAACCTTCCCTAGAATGGCCTCTCTTCGCGAACGCGCTGTTGTGCTCATCGACGGCCCAGCTATGGTACACCGCTGGTACCACCGTTGGCAGTACGTGTCCGCAAAAGGTGATATTGATCCTAAACGGTTTGCCATCAAGAATGCCCGCTATGCCATTGCGTTGGCCCACAGCTTTGATCCTAGCCACCTTGCGCAACACCTACCCTCACCCCTTGTTGAGTATGCGCACACCCCGAAGCATAATAAGATTATTGTCTGTTTTGATCAGGGCGATGGCGGCCGCCGTCAGCTGTACGCAGACTACAAGAAGAATCGCCTGGACATTGAGCGGAGGCCTGAGCTGTTGGTCATTGACAAGGTGGCGAGGAAAGTTTTTCAAGAAGAGCCTGCCAAGACTCTCATTGTGGCACCTGACTTTAGTGCGCGACTGAAAAAACTGAATGCGGAAGCTGATGACATGATCGCCACGATCGCTTTGCACAACCAGCAGCTCAAGATCCCGACAGTGGTGATCTCGCACGATTACGACCTCTACCAACTGATCGACGACAACAGCCGGTCCTACAACTACGATCTTCGTACGAAGCACCTGGTTTCGGAGAAGGGGGTACTTGACCGCGTGGGGGTGCACCCAAAGCTGATTCGTGACTACAAGGCCCTCGCGGGAGACTCCTCAGACAACATCCCCGGCATCAAGGGAATTGGAAAGACGCGTGCCAAACAATTACTGAAGAAGTACGGTGACTTGGAGGGCGTCTTGTCGAAAGGCGCGAAAACTCAGGATGGCCGTCTTGGTGACCTTCTTCGCGGGGGCGTAAATGATGCGCTGATGTCGCGGCAGCTGGTAGACTTTCGCATGTGCCCCACACTTCTTAAGGCGTGCGAGTCGTTTTTGCAAGCATAGAACATGTTACACCTGGCACACCCGCCTTTCTCTCTCTCTCTCCAGTGCACACAACTCGCCACCACTGCCGCAAGGAACAGACTGGCAGAGGGAAACAGGGGGTGCTGCCAGTAACGGTGGGAAGAGCTGGGGAGCTGACACCTTGAGTGCTCCTTCTTTCCTTCGGTCGCGAGGGTCCGTGGTGCGATTGTCGGAAGCGACGCCATAGATGCACCTGTTGTCATAGAGCTGTGAACGTACTTCCGTTGAGCATTTCTCCTTTTTCTTTTTCTGGACGCCATCGAAGGTGGCTGCACTATGCCAACTTGCGTACCTTCAACGCCGCAGTGGTCATGTGCTGTTGCTGTCGTCGCTCTTGACTTGTTTCCCACCTGCGTGCGTCAGCGGTCGACGACAGACGATAGAGACTGCAATGTGAGTTGCATATTTTCCGTCTCCACTTATCCCCCATCGACAACGATATGGAAGCGATCGCAGACGCAGCCGATGCCCACCGCTTCTGTTTAGATGCTGCGAGATGTGTACACTGTTCGCGTTGGCGAACAAATTGGCGCTGACGGTGTGGTGGTGATCGTTACGCGGTTGGGGTGGCGTCACCACACTCACCGCGATTGTCGCTGCATTCGTGGTTGGCTGAACAGCGGTTTCCCCTTCCCGTCACACGCAGTCATTGCAGTGCACGCGTACCATCTTCCGCTCGACACTCTCGTCGGAGGCAATCAGCGAGCCTCCGAGGCTATCTGAATGAACCGACTTTCTCTCATGCTTCTCCACCACGTGGCTTCTCCCTTTGTTTTTCTTCGTGTCTCCCCTCCTTGACCGTCTCATTCTCTGTGGCAGCCTACACACCGGCAAGAAACACACACGCAGTATCCAAAGAGGGTTACTGCTGACGGCTCCACCGATGACCCAGCCTTCACAGGAACCGCCTTTGCCGCGGTTTAGGTTCCAGCAGAGCACTGGACTGTGGAAAAAGGAGGCTCCGCGCACAATCGATCACTCTGCAAGGGAAGCGGATGGCGGCGTACGCGCGGATGCTGAGCGTGACCTGTTTGAAAGCTCGTATGACTATTTCCTGCGCCGCTCCTATGCCGTGCAGCCGACCACCACAAAAGAGGAGCGGCAGCGCCGTGCACGAACGGAAGCGTTGGAGCAGCTCGATCAATTCCAACTCCGCCACCTGAACGCGAAAGACACTGGAGCCGGTGACGCCCCGGACGACAGCAGCAGTGACGACGAGCTAGCGACTCACAGACTCACTGGAACAGGCAAACGCAATGCGGCCGTCCCCGGTGATGAGCGACTGCAGCTAAACGAATCTGTTCATCCAATTATGGGCTTTGTTTCGCAGTTGACCTTGCCCGAGGTGTACGCGGCGTTGTTTGCGATCAAGAGTAACTTCACACCGCTTGCTAGCTCCCCCCGCTCAGTGCGTCTCTCACGAGATGAGTTTCATCGCTTCCTCACCCTGACAGGTGATGCGACACTGATCAGCGCGGCGTACGAGGCGAGCATGTTCACAACCCTACCCGAGTACAGCTCAGAATCCGATTCTGTGGACACGTCTGCCATGTTCTCGTACATGGTCAGCCATCGCTACCACCCCTTCCTTGACCGAAACGTGGCGGCGCTTTTCCGCGCATTTGACACCGACCAGCGGGGACTCATCCCTGTTGAGGCCCTACATCCGCGTGTGATTGCTGCGTGGGCGGAAGAAAACACGTTTGGTAACCTCCGCGAACAATGGCTGAAATTCGCCGCAGCGCTTGACAAGGAAGAGACCATCGGACAGCACATGTTCAAGGACTTCTCCTTGATCGACGCGCAGACCGCAACGCTGCTTCTGTGCTCTTCCACGCATCTGCTCGACAGCGCGAACACCGTGGATTTGGACGGCAGCTAACGCTGTGCTCCCTCTCCTTCGTCTCTCCCCACGTCAGCGTGGGCTTCCTGTTCGCCTGATAGCGTTAGTAGTGCTGTACATGCGCTTCGTGGTGCTATAGGCGCGCAGCGAGAGAGAAAGCGAGAGGCGGCAGTGCAGCCTGGCCTGTACATGCCACCACGTGCCGAACAGTTTCATGTATACTACTACCACGTCCGGCTGGACGGGGTTAAATGACTGCGCTCACACCGCCATCGGCGAATCACAGCGAGTGCGCACACTCAGTATGCTTTGCTTCCTTCTCTTCCCTTTCCTGGTCCTTTTCTGTTTCCATTGCTGACAGCTGCGGCATTTTTCCCCCAGTGCCCTCGCCACATTCCCACTAACGCATCGTTGTTTCGCTCGCTCGGTCGCTCCTCCCAATTATTCACGGGCACACCCATTTAGAAGAGTCGATGCGATTCCACAGGCGAAACACAGTCGCGTATGTACCACTCCGTGCAGTTGATGACTTCCCCACCAGCTTTTCTTCCTCCGTTGCTCTCGTTTATCTCAGCACCCAGCAACAGAACGCACACACACACACACAGGTGGCACCGTCTCATCCTTTGCGAACACCAAAGTGACGGTTATTGCTAGTCATGTCTGAGATTCCACTCGCACCAGAGGAGATGAAAGTCTTGCAGGAGACCACCGCGTTGACTGAAGCACAGATATCTCGTCTCTACAAGCGATTCGTCAAGCTTGATAAGGATAAGAGTGGATCTGTCTCTCCGGCAGAGTTTAACTCGTTCCCTGCGCTGGCAGCCAATCCGCTGCTCGAGCGCGTCATTGCGGTGATTGACACGAACCGCGACGGTACTGTAGACTTCGCTGAATTTGTGAAGGCCATGTCTGTCTTGTCGTCAGATGCACCCAAGGAGGAAAAGCTGCGCTTTACATTCAAAATGTACGACGTGGATGGTGACGGGCGTATCAGTAACAAGGATTTGTATGAAACGCTTCGCATCATGGTCGGCACCAACCTGGCACCGATGCAACTGCAGCAAATTGTTGACAAAACATTCATTGAGGTCGACACGGACCGCGACGGCTTCATTAACCTTGAGGAATTCGAAAAGCTGGCGGTCAACAGCGATTTTGGCGATCGCCTGAATCTTCACTTTTAGCGAATTGGTGCCACTTTGTGCCCCGGCTTTTGCCTACAGACCTTACGTCACTGCGCAGATGAAGATTCAGTGCATCCGCGTGCCGAAGGGGTGGGCGGTGGGAGATACCTTTTTTTTTTTGCTCTGACTGTGTACGATTCCATCACATCTTCACGCAGGTTTGTGCACGCTCAAGTGATGCCTGTTGGCAAGTAAATCGAAGCACGTGGACTAATCTACGCACCGGGAGTGCGACACGCAACTGGCGGCTTCCTTGATTGCGGCCTCAATCTTCCTCTCATAACTGTCGTCAGCCCGGCGCGACGCGTGTGACTGCCAAAGGCGACCCACGCTACGTGCTCTTCTCACCGCTTGTGCTGCGCGCGAGACACGTCGGTGCCGCGAATCATCGTCCGCGCTTCTGCTCACTCACAGCCTTTCCACGTGCGCTGGGGGACGCTCCTCTGTGTGACGCCTGTGCTTGGCATGTTTACGTTCCACTTCTCCCCTTCCTCACTTTTTCCTTTCTCTGCTGCGCCTCCGCCCCACGTACACGTGGCCCTCCAATCACGGCGGTGTGCGCGTGCAGTGCGACTTCCACCGCCCGTTGTTTTTGTTTTCCCCGAGCTTCGCCGCGGTGGGCTTTTATTTTAGGCATCATGTTGCAGCGCACAGCCGTCACGCTGAAGAAGGGCTGGACCCACAACCCTGGCCGTACGCGTCGAGGCGGCAAAAACCTGGCGTGGCGGCCCAAAATGTCGGAGGCCAAGCTGCAGGAGTTTGTGCCAATGAATCTCGTTCACCCAGGACGCCACCCTAATGCGTGGCAGGAGCGGCAGTTCAACTACCTGGGGTACACCAAGTGGCCTAAAGAGCTCGGGTTTTACAACGCCGGTGACAACTTTGAATTGACGCATGGGGCGACCATTCGGATTTTCCAGAAGTGCAAAGATGAGCCGTTCTGGTCTCGCTTGCACAATGAAAAGACCATTGTGTACATTCTCCCCATGGTGGAGGCGGAACCGAAGGTCTACATGGAGCACGTCAACGAAGTGTATCGACACCACCTAAAGAGGTTTGGCGCCGACCATTACATCTACAACGCGGTCATGCAAGCGTGCGCGTTTGCCAAAGACTACGCGCGGTGCGAGGAACTGTTCAAAGAGATGAGCGCGTTGGGGCTCCAGCCAAATGCCCAGACGTACGTCAACATGATGTTCGCGGCGAAGCACTGTGGGCTCCCGCGTGAGAAGAGTGAAGAGTACTTCAAGCTGGGCGTGCAGAGCGGTGCCCTTTTCTCTGTCATGCGCCTCGACACCGAGTTGACCATGTGGCTGGATCAGTTCGACCGACTCGGCTCCTTCACGTCTGGTACAGGGTACTTGTCCGTCAACGAGGAAGGCGCGTCGCCGATGCCGCGCGACATGTGGGCTCTATGGGGCTGGCACAAGTCGGAGTCCAAGTTTGTCAGCCGGCGTGACCTCATCGCGCAACAGGTGCGCAACCGCGTCCACGGCGGTAAAGAGCTTATCGGCACGGTGTACGCCAAGACGCGCCGCCAGCCGTGGGCGAAGTACAACGGCATGCTGCCTGCCGACTACAGGGGCCCACCGTACCGCTCGCCTACCTCATTTGCCGACGCACCTGCTCATGGCCTGGGAGGCCTGTCCGTCGCCTCACCATGAAAGAACGCGCCGTGACGGGCGTACACGCCAGCGGGACCAGATCGCAAGCACTATACATTGGTCATGCACCTCGTGCCAACGTCCAATCATGGCTTGGCGTGAAAAGCACGCGAAAGAAAGAGATTACGCGTGTACGACAAGAAGGGTGGGTGCGTGACCGCCGGTATGCGATATGTGCGCGCGTGTGTGATTGTTGAACATTTGGTGGAAGTCTCCGTGGACTTGTGCGGAGCATGATGCCACAAACCGAACACAACGGAACACGTGTGGATGATTCCTGAGGGGTGGCCACAACTGCGACTGCGATCGGTGGTACCTCTGTGTGCTGCACGTGCGTGTGCGATTGGACGGCTTAAGGCGGCAGCTGTGTGCGCACCAGCTGATAGGGACCCCACTCCCTCATGGCACATGGGTCAAGAGGTCAGCCACGGTACTCCACCGCGTTGTGGTTGCCAACAGGACCTTCCCCCTCTTCCTCCCCCTCTCACTGCTTACTACGGCTAACCCATCTCTGTGTACCTAACATTCACTGTTTCTTCCCTCATCCTCACTACCCTTTACCCGAGATGACGCGAGCGTGTCTCTACACCCCTCACTGCCTTGTTGCATAAAGGCGTCTTCGCTTGGCCACAACTCGCAGGTTAAGCCCACCACAGTCAGTGGCCTGCTAGCTCTTGTTCTCGTAGGATGGCACACACACAACATCACGAAGACGCCGAGGACTCATTGGCAACACCCGCAGCGCGCCGCTGGAGTGCACCGCAGCGAGAGGAGGCTCTGTCTACCTTGGCGACACTCATTGCCGCAACGATTGGAGACAAGGGTACCTCCTCTGCCGACGTGCGCCGGGCTCTTGACACGAGTGAAAGAGATGAAGATTGGCGATCGACCCTTCTCGAGGCGGAAGTGGAGAGGCTGCAGCAGTCTCAAAGTCGTCGCGGTAGCGCTGTGAGTGCGTGCGCACGAGACAGTGTCCCAACGGTGCCGTGGCGTTGCCCTGTTTGCGCGGCGCCACAGCAGGTGGCCGACGCACGCAAGGTGCTCCGAGAGCGTCGACACGCCGCCGAGGGCCAGCCAAAGCTTCCTTGTGCACCAACGTGCAAAAAATGCGGCTTCTCCACACAAGCGGCGTCACAGGTCGATACCGCAAGCCCAGACACACCCACTGGCTGACATTCTCGTCCGACCACGCTGCACCGCGCCAGCGACCAACGCCTGACACACACACACACACACACATACGCCGCCGGGAATTCCTCCGCCCTCTTGTTGTTGTTCACACTGTTGAATGGAGCGCGGGCAACCTTGTATGTCGCCGCGTCACCTTTGCCCATCGCTACTCACGGCAAACGATCAACGAGGTATGCTTCCCCCGGGCACAGCGAAGTCACTGTGCGGTCTACTAGACCACTCACCCCACGCTACACCCTTGCGCTGCTTTTTTTCTTTTTGCACTGCACCAGGCAACTGGGCGGCCAGGCCTACTCACAGCCCCGCCAAACTTCTGCCCTCCCCTCCCTATATTTATCTGCTGACTCGACGCTGCTGTGATCAACGACGCGACGTGCAGAGACACACGCACATCGTTAGATTCTACATTGTTTTTCCATTTTTTCTTCTTTCAGCCTACCGTCGGCGACACCGTGCATTCCTCCTGTTGTCATTCTGTACAAGAGACCGGAGGAATTCGCTGTTTTTCTTCTTCCCGTCCTCGCTCTCCGGCATTCCCGTCTCGGCCCCACTGACGTTAGTCCAGTGCTGCACAACATTCGCCCTTTGCGATTTTCTCGTGACACCCTTTGGCCGTGCCACCGTTTTGTTGCCTAGACTGATTGCGTGCGAGAAACACAAACCTACCAGTTGATGGTTCTGTTCCTGGGCAAACGAAAGAGAGCGGATGACGGCGAAAGAGATGAGCTGACTACGCAGTGTGACACGATCAAGCAGTTCAAGGACGCACTGCGCAGCCATGATCGTGCCATGAAGGACCTCACTAGCTCGCTCACGGCGTGTGGAAAGTCACTGGCTGCACTCGCCGCCTCTCTCAAGGCGCTGTCGTCCAACATCGCCAACGGCACCACAGTCAGTGCGTGCGGCGCCCTGGTGAGTGGGCTGGAGGAGTTGTTGTGTGGCGCTCCCATGGAGCAGCTCAAGGAGGAAGCGGAGCACTCGATGAAAGCGCGGTTTGCCGCTGCGACAACGGCCAATCACGACGCGGACGGAGCAAGGAAGCGTTACACCAAGTCCCAGGACGTCTTGGATGGCCTCAGAGCACAGTGTGAGAAGCTTGCACGGAAGAAAGAGTCCAGCGATAAGGAAAAGGAACAATTCCTCGCTGAGGACCGTAAGCGCGTTGATCAAGAAGGAGAGGTCAAACGACTCCGCACCGAGTTTGGCGACGCGTACCGTAACTACATCACCGTACTTGGAAGATGTGTGACAGAGGACGCCAAGGCCATGTCCACTGCGCTACACCAAGTCTTTTCACTCTGGTCGTATCAGTTCCGCAAATGCCACGAACACATCAAGTTGTTGGACAGTGAATCGTAGATCTGTTTTTTGCACTCGCTTTGTTTCGTCACCGCACCGCTTGCCCACCTCGTGCGTTTTCCTCTTCATTGTATTGCTGGCTAAGTTGCTCTCTTTGGCCGCCAGTATTTTTTCCCCTTTGTCTCATTCTCCACTCGCTGTGTGCAGAGGCTGACTACACATCACCAATACGCGCTCACCCAATCACGCAAACATGTGTACGCGTATCCACAACAACAACAACAACAACAACAACATAAGGCAAAGCTAAACAAATCTGGTGTCACAGCTACATGCACGAAAAGCGTTTCGCTTGCCTACTTGCTCACGAGCGTGCTTTGCACACAGCCGATTTAAGCTTCCCCGCTCGGACTCAACGCCTACACCCACGCGCACACGGATGATTAATCCCCGCCGTGGAGAGAGGTTCACTCACCCTTACTGTTTATCTGCATTCTCACCAGAAAGTACCTTCTTTCCTCCTGCTTGATCAACCACGTTGCTCAACTGGGGTACACGCATCAACAACGCCTTGCACGTGTGACCTCCCATTCCACGACACCACCTCTGTGACGGAAGCTGTCATCCCTCGACATTACGCTTCCCCTCCCGACTTTGAGCGGGCCAGGTGTGCGTCTCTGTGCGTGCTTGCTCGCGCGAGCTCTTTTCTTTTTTCTTTTTTTTCTTCCTTGATTCGTCCCCCTGTCTTGGTTTTTCTCTTTCTCCCTACTTCAACCACTCATATCATCAATGTTCGCCGTGAACGCGCAGGCTCTTCTGAGCGGATCTTTTAGCTCGTCGGTTGCCACTGACGCCAGGGAAGGGGTGACAAACCTGTCTGATCTTCACCAACTGACGCGCCCGACGGCCCCGATCGAGCATCTTCCTCGCGAGCTCCTCTTGCGCATTTTCACTCTGGTCATCGAGGCCGATAATGGTGACCTAAGATGGATTCGCACCTTCTCGTTGGTGTGCCGCCGGTGGTGCGCGCTGTGCTATCACCCTCTTCTGTGGGAGTTCGTGGCGAAGCGGATCTTTGTCGCGTATCCCCTTGTCGCACGGCTGCGGAGCGCGCCGTGGGACCCTCAGAGCCAGATCATCGTGAACAAGATGCGGATGCTAGGCGCCGAGGAGCACCTCATCCAGCAGCACGACCCTCTTCAACCGCTTCCGGCACCCACGAAGTCCACGGTGTTGAGGGAGCTGACCAAAGTACGGAGACACAAGGAGCGCCAGGCACACTACAAGTACGTGCAGCGCAAGCGGAGCTTGGTTTTGCACACCTTCCTTTCGCTGACCCTTTTGTTCACCTCTCTTGCCCTAGCGTCCATTTTGATTCTCGCCGAAGACCTGGTACCGTCTGGGCTGCACCTCGACCGCAACACCCCGTTTAACTTTCTGTGGCTTGCCTATCTCTGCATCACTGGCATCATCGTATCCAATGTCGTGATGCAGACACATTTCGAACCGCAGCCTCTTCTTCTACGACTCACGCGAAACAAGTTCCTCATCACGCTGTCTTGCCTGACGATGACCCTCGGCATTACCGATATCATCGTGCCAACTATACTCGTGCAAGTCAACCTCAGCCGTACGGAGCGGTTCTCATGGCTGTGGTGCGGCGCGACGAACATGCTGTCCTTTTGTCTGTGGCAGTGCTACACACTGTTTTGCATTATGCCCGATGCCCGCCGGCATTTCTATCAACAGATGAACGAGATCAACATCAGAGAGGGGTTTCAGTTTGTCGCTGTCAATGTGCCAAACGCATTCCCGATCTTGTTTGCTGGCGCGGCGTTCTGTGCGTTTCAGTACGTGCAGCAGCAGAACCGTCTCTACGTCGTGCTCGGCGGTGTCCCCATCATCGTCACCCTCGTTGTGCTGGGCCTCGTGTTCTTGCTGGACTTTTTATCTTTTCACAGGTCCAAGGATCTGTGTGTGGGCATGTGTCTTCTCACTGCGGCACTGTTCCCACTCTCTCTGTTGATGTGGGACTTTCGTGGGTGGTGCCTGCTCCCTCTTGTTCTTTCGTCGTTTGGCTTTTACTTGGCACATGCAAAGTTCGTCGCGACAAAGGCCTTCCATGAGTTTCTCAAGCGCCGCGATGAGCTGCCGGTCGGGCAGAGCGAGCCACCCACACTCACTTCTTGCTCGTAGCTACTTTGTCCGGCGTCTATTTTATATGATCTGTTCACTGTTTTCATGAGTCAAGGCCCTGCACTAGTGCATTTTTGCTTGCTTTTTTATTTTGCGGTCTCTATTGCTCACGAGTGTCTTCTCGGTTCCCACTCCGTTTTTTTTGTTCTGTTTTCGAGGCTCGTCCTCGGTCGCTTTGTGTCCCACGTTCCTTTTTTTTTTTCCAAAACTCCCCTGCGCTCACTCAGCGCTTGTCACAGACGCTCAAACTTCAACAACAAGGCGAAACCACAACGCGCACACGAAATACACACAAACCCAAACGCACGCCTATATATCAGTGGGCTCCTCTACACAGCTGCGCCACTGTAAATGCCGTTTTGTGCGGTGCACAGTGGATGCACATATTTTAGCTCAGCACAGACGTGAACGTGCGTGCGTCGTCGTCGTCGCTGTCGCGCAGGGAGGTGCTGCTCCCCACCCACTTTCTGACCGTGCACCGGTACACACACTCTTTACACCACCTCCCCCTTGTCGTTGTTGGCCACACTTCGTCGTGCGCGCTTTTCCTCTCGTCCCTTCCCGTGCCACACCGTCTCCCCTGAAACGCGTTTCACCCATTAACAAGAGTATCTTTGTTCCTCAGTAGGTGGTGCCAGAAAACTGAACGCGCTGCCACTACGTCTTCCTGGCTCCCTCCGCACATTCAATCTTTTCTTTTTCTACCCCGCTTTCCTTCACGTCCGCATTGACTGTCTTGAACAGCTTCTTGCCAAGGGAGGAACGCTACCAAAAACAACGGCAACAACCCCAACTATTTGTCCATACGCACCGTTCCCAAGCAACAGCCGGCAGCGCGGATTGACGTTGACGAGGCAAAGCCACCACAACTTGTGCTCTTGCCTGTCCACTTTGTTCCATTGTAGTCGACCACCGAGCTTCCTGCCAACCGACAAGGATGGTCTTCGACTCTTATTTTTCGCAGTTGCGGCAGGTGCGCGAGCGCAAGGCCGCGGGACTGCACCCCGTGTCTGAGATGAAGCGGTTCTACATTCTCGTGTGCTGCTACTTCTGTAGTGTCATTGTGTCTGTGGTGTACGCTTTTGATCTCTTTGCCACCGAGTTCAGCGACGAGTTCGGCCTATCTGGCGGTGACCTTTCCACGGTCAGCACGGTTGGCCTCGTTTTCTGCTATTTCACCATTCCCTACAGTCTCATCTTCGAGAAGATGGGCCCGTTCGTCGTGTTCATCATCTGCTTTTTCACATCGTTCATCGGCGGGCTCTGCCTCGTCCTCGTGTTTCAGCACAAGGTGACCGGAAACACCGCGACGCTGGCCGTCTTCTACGCCTTCCTCAACACGGCGAGTGGCCTCATCGACACAGCGTACATCTCCACCTTGGTGGAGATCTTCCCGCGCAACCGTGGCCCCGTGGTGGCACTGGCGAAGGTGATGACGAGCCTTGGTGGCTCTCTCTTTTCGGTGGTCAGCAGTACACTCTTCAAGGGCTCGGTGATCAACTTCATCGTCTTCATCATGGTGCTGGCAATGGTGGTGAGTATTTGGGCGGCGTTCACGGTGGTGCTGCCGCCGTACATGCTGAACTGGTGGCGCCTGCGCCACAAGACACCCGAGGAAGTCCAGGAGCTCGAGGCCACCGCGATTTACTACGAGCGCAAGTTTGTGCCTGTGCCCAGGCTCGCCGTCGGCTACGTTGTGGTTATTGCTCTGCTCATCTTCTTCACCGTGGAGGCGCCAGTGGTGGCCTACACCGGCAACATCTCGCACGGCGCGGAAATTGCCATTGGCGTCATCGCCATCGTTCTGACCCTGTGCATTTTCTTGATGCTGCTTCCCATCCCCGCACTCGGTGGCTTGCACGAGCCGGCCCCGGAAGTGGAGGAGGATGAGAATGAATTGACGCAACGTGTGGAGAGCCCGGGAAAGCACACCGTCGCGGCCACCGCAGTGCACGCGCTTGACGCGTCGTCGGCCTCCGATGACTACCCAGTAGAGCCGATCCAGGGGGCATCCACGCAGCCCGTCGACTCCTCCGAGCCAGCCGAGGCCCCACTCGCGGAGGAGGAGGAGTCTCCACAGGACCCCCGCTACCAGGGTTCCTTCTTTGACTACCTCCGTGGCCTCGACTTGTGGCTCATCATGCTTCTGTTCGTGTGCTACGGCTGCATGGGCATTCTTGTGATGTACAACGCCTCCACCATTTCCATTGCGATGACCGGCAAGGAGCGCGAGCGCACGACATCAGCCCTCTACACTTCGTTCCTTGGGGTTGGCAGCGCCGTTGGTCGCATCGCGTTTGGCCTGTTCGAGGCCTTTGTTCAGCACCAAAAGCCAGGCCACCGACGCTTCATCATCACCATGGCACTTCCCCTGTCGCCTACCTTGGCGTTTCTCGGAGGCCTGCTAATTCTTGTGCTTCCAGGTAGCGTGATTCTGTTTCCGTACATTCTCGTGTACATTGAGGAGGGCGTGTTCGCTGGCATCAACGCACTCATTTTCCCGTGCCTCTTTGAGCGCCACCACAACGCCCTGTACAACCTCAGTTTCTTGGTGCAGTGCGTGACCATCATCTGCTTCAACCGGCTCATGTTCGGTATTCACGTGGACAAGCAGACGGACAAGTATGGCTCCTACGGCCCCACTGATCCCCCGGGCTCAGCCAAGCAGTGCCGTGTTGAGAAGTGCGTGCGCATGCCGCTCATCGTCGGCACGTGCCTTGCATTCGTTGGCATCTTCGTGGCCGCCATCATCCACATTCGCTACAAGCGGTTTGTGGACCGCTTCTGGGCCAACAAGCGGCTGCAAGAGGAGCAGGCGGAGGCTGAGCGTCTTCGCGAGTCAGAGAACCAGGATGACGCCGTCGCCGAGGAGTAACTGCACCCCTTTCGTGTGGCGGTGGCTTTCCTCTCTTCGCATCGTAGATGGCGCGCAAACACAAGTGCCAGTCACTCAGCTGTGTGGTACTCGGACCTGGCAAACACACACAAAAAAAAATCAGGCAAATAACTGAGTAGGTACTTAACACTAATAGCTAACCACTCTCTTCTTCCCTCCTTTTAGCGAACAAAAGCTCACTTAAAACAGCTTTCCCCGCCGTGCTGCGCGCGAAATAATAACAACAACAAAAGTGCGGTCTACAATGGCAATGCACCTCGGCGGCTCCGCAGTGCGAACGAATCTGTGAACTCCACACTGCGACCCTGCTGGTACTTGGCCACCTCGTAACCGGCGATGTCACTGGCGTTGGAAGAAGAAGAAAACGAAAACGCCCATCTTTTCACCTATTGTGTTTCCTTTCTCACTTGTCATGTCCGTTCTGCACACATAACTTGTGTTTTTCCTTTTTTCTTCTTTGTTTATTCCTGTCTTTTTGTGTTCTTGCGAAGCACCAGCGTTCGGCACCAACGCCAGCCACATGAGCCGAGTGCACTCGTTTACTGGCTGATACTATAGATGAGTGCGCATCGTGTGTGTGTGTGTGTGTGGGCTTCGGCATGGTCATGCCAAACCGTTTCTGAAGACAAAACAAAAAACAGTTTTCGTGTTGTTTATTTTTTTCTTCTTCTTTTACTCTCTTCCTGCGTGTGAGTGTGTGTGTACATGTGTGTATGTGGGATCTTTGCGTCTGGCTTGACCTGCGATCCGGTTGACAGATTGTTAAACGGACATACGCTTCATTGGGCACTTTCCCTCTTCCTGGAGACCCCTTCACTGATTTTTCTCTTTTTTTTTTGCGTTTTCACGCGCCGACTCCCACCTTGGCTCAATGGCACTTGGCTGCCAAGTGAGACGTCAGTTCTGTTCCTGAAGCAGCGTGCGCTGTACACCGTGAAGATTGACAAGGCACGCAAGCCCAAAATAGACGTACTTAACTAACACCTGATCCAATGCTTGTTTAGTGCTCGCGGGCCACAGCAAATGCACGGGGCCCAGAGCGACTCGCATCTTTTTTCCCCCTCTTTTCCTTCCTCTTTTGTGCTGCAGCGGAAAGCTGCTTGTTTCCCGACTAACAGTGTCACCAAAGGCTACATTGATCTGGTGACGCGACGCATCACTCGCTCTCTTTCTCTCGCTTCTTCTTCAAGGAGGGCTGAAACCGCGCCGTCACTGATGAGGTGAAGGCGCCGCTCTTCTGGCGGTCCAGGCACGCTTGTGCGCAGCCTCAGCTCCTCCTCAGCGGTGACCGTTGACGCAACAGTAATGGGTGGTGGCCCCCCTCCATTCCTCCCCAACACACACCTACCTGCTTTCTCTTTCTTGTACCAATCTCTGTCATGCGTTGGCTTTGACTGTGCCTTTCTCATCTAGTTCCCAAAACTCGGGTACGCAACCCCCCCTCCACGCACGCTACACCATCGACGCTCGCTCTTTTTGGCCAGGCTGCTTGCGCATACTGCGGCGCACCTTTGGTTAGCGTCAGACCGTGTCGCGAACTCGTCCGGGCACAATGTCTCAAAGCATTATTAACGTTCAGGACTACACTTCTGCCGCGAACTGGCGGCACCCTGCGCAGCTCCGCGGTCTTCTACGAAACCACCCGTCCCTGCAGGTGATGAGTGCGCCGTTGGCAGCCGCAGGGAACACGTTTGCCTCCGCACGCGTCTCACTGCACAACAGCGAGAATGCCCTTGCTGTGGCGTTGAACCCACTCTTTTCCTCAGGCTCCGTGGGCCTGCTGTCTCTGGCGAACGACGCCGTGCCGTCTATTCAAGGTGTGCCGCGGATGCGGTGGCTTGATCTTCCGAGCGACACACGCGCCGTTTCGGTTGACTGGTGCGATGGACTTCTTCTCGTCGGCTCAAGCCGTGGACGCATCTACATTGCCGACACGCCCGTCGACTCGTGCGGACAGAGCAGCGGCCTCTTCGAGGCGTGTGGGGCGCTCGAGACGAGTCCCCTCGAGCCGAGTGTGGGCCAGATGACGGTGGAGCCAAGTGCGTGGGCTGCCTCAACCCTTGTCCGGGACGTCAGGCACAACGTCAAGGCCGACAAGTCCGGCGTTGTTGCTGCCGCTGGCACCAGCGCGTACGTGTGGGACTTGGGAGGCGACGCGCTGCCCATTTGCCAGTGGGCCCCGCACGAGGACACTGCCCGCCCAAGCCCCGTGCTCTTTGCGCGGTGGGCTCCTGCCAGCACAAGCGTCGTACTGACGGGCACGCTGGACGGCACGCTCATGCTCACCGACACGCGCGCCTCGGCGCAGGATGGCTCGTCAAACGCGCTGCAATTTGCTACACGCGGCGGCCTCGCCGTCGGGCACGCTGACTTCAACACCGTCATGCCGTTTAGCCTGGCGGCCTCTACATCCGATGGCACGTTTTCGGTCTACGATGTCCGCTACACCTCGCGTGCGGTGCTCACGGTGGCTTCCTTGCAAGGCGATGTCACGGCACTGCAGTGGATGAAACTCCGCTCCGACATGCTCATGACGAGCGGCACGGACGGCTCCGTCTCCATCTGGAACCTGCGCCACCCACCGACCTACGCGGTTGGCCGCGCACAGTACCGCCAACCGCTCGTTGACCTCTCCACGACAGAGACGTTTGCCGAGGAGCGCAGCTTTGGCGTCACTCTGGCGGGAGAGCTCACTCTCACTGGCCTGTCCGAAGAGGCTCTCATGGACCTGGCACCTCCTGTCTACCACAGCGGCCAGACACGGTACGAGGATGAGGACAGCCCAGCAGCTGACGTGAACGACGACGAGGACGGCGACGACGCTGCAAAGGAGGTGGAGGCCGAGAGACAGCTCCGCGCGGATGAACGGCGGGCCGTCGGCTTCCTTTACGCCCGCCAGCTCGGCGACGCCTATCAACTGATCGCCGATTGTGCGGCTCGCCGCTTTTCGGCTCAGCAGATCGAGCGCGCGCTTGAATTGGTCTCGCTCATTGACGTCAATCGAACCCCTGACGTCGACTACAGTGCACTTCTAGCCCAGCAAGCCGACGCATCCCAATCGCCGGATGCCGCCGCTGCACTTCCTGATGGCCGCAGTGCTTTTGAAGCGGCTTTGCGGCTGACAACCGAGCGGCTGTGCACGTCCGTCCCTCTTCACCGCATACGGTCTCTCTCGCGGCCAGACCCCAGGGACATGCGCGAGCTGGAGGCGCTGCGCCTGAACACGGTTCTCCATCGCGTGCTCAAGACAGACGACGTTGAGCACGTCACGGTGGGCGTGCGACAAGCGCTGGACTTGCTGACTGGGCACCCTGAGAGTCTCGAACTGATCGATGTTGACGTGGTGTGCAGCATCGTGCAGTTCCTGCTGAATAAGCGCTTCAATGAGGGCGAGAAGTTTGTCCGCTTCCTGCTGCGCCTGCTCATTGCGCAGGACACCCCGACAGCTTCACGGCTCGCACGACGCATCATGAACGCAGTGCAAGAGCCCCGGGTGACTGGAAACCTCACGTCCAAGGTTGCGCGCCGCTTCGAGGACCGATTCTACCAGAACCTCGCGGAGGCACAAGATGCCGTGCTCACTCAGCTCGAGGTGCAACGCCTTGGCGTGGAAAATCACAGTGCCGTCATCCGAGTTGTCAGTGCCTACGAGGCGCGATACACGCCACAGAACAAACCCGGAGTCTTTGGCTGGCTGGGCCGCAACCCGATTGCGCTCTTTTTGCACTCCTTGACGGCCGACTCAGACTACGTCACGTTCTTCTGGGTGTGCGTCCACTTCATCAACGAGCTCGCTTGCTTCCCTGGTGTCCGCGACATTGAAGCAATACTGTTCTCAGTCGTCAATCGCATTCACACCGCAGCCACCAACATCGCCGACGACCTGGATGATGTCGCCGACACCGATCGCTTCTCCATCCCGCTCTACCGACAGGCAGACAATGTACTCCGCACCACACACGGCTTCCTGGTTGTGTTGCTGCGTGTCCAGCTGGAGTGCGAAAATAACGCCATACGAAGCCGCCTCACAACACTCCCACCTGTCATGGCGAAGATCTTGGACGTTCTCAACAGCGCTTCCGAGGACGTCCTGGATGCGTGGGCGTCGTTACTTGATGCCCTCATGGACGGCGGGCAAGCCACCGTCGTGAAGAAGTATTGTCTCGCGGCGGTGCGTCAATTCTCCTTGGACGTGGAGGAGCTGCTGGATGTCTCAGCCAAGAAGGACGATGACGAACGACTGAACGAGATTCTCGATGTCACAGATGAGTTCCTCGACGTCATTGGTCACGCGCGGTGACCGCGCAAAAATGACGTGTTCCTTCGTGTCTCTGCGCACGTTGCTGACACATACCACTCGCTCGTCGTGCGTGCTGATCACGCGTGCATTAGGACGCCGAACCACATTTGCTTGCTTCATTCTTTTCCTTTTCCTGTCCTGACCACTCGACTCTCACGGGGACTCAATACGAGCATTCGTATGGCCTCATCCGGCGCTCCGTCTTTTTCTTTTCTTCTCTCCCTCCTCTCCCCTCGAGGGTACGGTCACTCTCACGGATGCTAGACCCTCTCTTTCGCTTGATTCGACTTGCTGTGTGGCACGACGTGTAGCACCGCGTGCGCGATGTGTACACAGGCGCTCTCACTGCACAACTGACTCTTCCCACGCACTCACTGATTCATTCTCACAACCCTTCTGCCGTCTTGCCAACCGTTCGTACTGCCTTTGCTTTTTTTTTCCCCCTTCGTCCCCCTTTCTCTCTCTTCGCAAACGGAATAGCCTCCCCGACACGCTACCGGAGCTGTTCTCCTCCCCTTCGAGTTACTGCCGCTGCGACGATGCTTCGCAACAGCATCCGTCTGGGGCTGTCGCTGTCAAGGATGCCACCGATGGCGTTAGTGCGCGGTGTCTCTATGCACCGGCATACTCTGCTCGTGCAACGGGCTTGGCAGGGCACGTCTCCGTCACGCACCACGGAGAAGAAAAATGTTTTCAAGGGGCCTCCGAATATTGGTTCCGGCCGCGCGGATGGCACCGAGGCGAATCCTTTCAAATCCTGGGAGCACGTGAGCCACACGTGGCTGCTGCTGATGTGCGCTGGCTGTCTATGCGCCGGTATCCTCGCCGGCCACTACGCTGAGATTGACGAATCCAAGTTGAAGCCCAAGTTTTCAAAGGCGGATGTGATGGCAGCGGCGGCCAAGCAGTTTGAGTTTCGTCCTGACCTGGCGGCAACGAGCATTCGGGTGGCGTTTGTCTTGGCAGCCCGTCGCGCTGGCTTCACCGCTGACACCGTCGATGAGTCCTGCGCTGTGGTTGACGGCCTGACGGATCTCGCTGGCGTCATGAACTACCTCGCATCCACGTTTAACGGTTCTATGGAAGACTTGCAATCATTGACCGCCATCGCGGCGATCAAATATCTGGACGGCCCTTACGAAACCATTCTGAACGAATGGCAGTGGGGACGCAATGACACTGATCAGGCTATCAGCCGCAACAAACCTGCTGATGGCGAGCAGAAGCTGTTTTCAATCCCGACCATCCTTCACTCCCTCGGTGACTTGACCGACGAGGAGTGTGTCGCTCTCATGGCGTGCCACAGTGTCGGCGAGTTCCACGAGAACGTCAGTGGCGTTGATGGGGCGACACACATTGGCAAGCGGTACACGCTGAGTAACGCCTATTACACGTTCCTCCTGGCCCACGAAAAGAAGTTTTCACCACTGGAGGTGAGCCGCACGGAGGACAACAAGGATGTGAAGGTTCTCCCGCAGACCATGATGTGCACATACACCAAGAGCTCGAAGGGAGCCAAGCGGCAGTGCGTCTTCAACCGCGCTGAAATCGAGCTGATGACGCGGAACAAGGCCTGGCGTGCGATTGTCGTCAAGTTCGCGAAGGACGAGGAAGCTTGGAAAGCCGCGTTTAGCCGTGCGTTCCAAAAAATGCTAGAGAGCAACTTCAAGCGCCTTCGCGTCTACTCTGACCCCAACGAGTCCGCCACCCCCAAGTAACGGGCTCGCAACGCCCGTGCCTCGGCGCGTTCGCTTTAAAGCAGTCGACACACGATCATGTCTCGCGCCACCCGCCGATGCTCACAAATCCTAAAAAAAGACTGTGGGGCACACACACACACACACACATGCATACAAGCACCTGACACGCAATCGACATCCACACCACGGCATAGGCTATTTGTCACCACACGCGGTGTACATAAGCCCACCACCACCACCACACATACATGCACAAGGACTCCCCCTCGCCGTGCGACCAGACTGCCTCTCTGCGCGGCTTGGCACACTCCTTCGCCACAGCTGTCGCGAGCGGCAAATGAGATCGGCGTTCGCACGCAAACACACAAGACTCCCTTTTTCCCTCTTTCCTCCCTCTCTCTCTCCCTGTGTCTCCTTTTCACTGTTTGGTGGATGTTTGTTTGACGCCATGCCAGTGACGTAGCAGCACCCAGATAGAGCCGAGATACACACAAACTCTCGTTCGTGAGCCGCACACGAGAGGACAACGCCATGCCTGGACAGGAGCGTATCAACCTTGCCAGGCGGCCAGGCGCCCGCAAAGCTGGCATGCCGTACGAGCGGAGGGCACCTCTTAACGGTTCTGAACAGAGGCGCGAGGAGGACACGGCGAAACCGTCTCCTCCATGTGACAATTGCAAATGCGCGCTGCAGGCCTCGGCTGAACTTATCAGCGCGTACACCAAGATGCTCGCTAACGCTAAGGCGCTGTTCCTCGATGACGTTGTTCACCACCACGACCAGGACGACCTTTGGCTGCGTCTTGCGCGTCTTCTTGCGATTGAGGAGATGCCACGGAAATAGGCCGAGACGACTGCGCATTGGTGGAGCCAGCCTCCCTCGTCAACAGGCGCCGTGAGATTTCTTCCCATTTTTTCTGTCTCTTTATGCTTGCTAGACCCGTTAGATTGAGAATTCGC
Organism: Wallacemonas sp. TrypX; assembly: GCA_030849625.1. Lineage (NCBI taxonomy): Eukaryota > Euglenozoa > Kinetoplastea > Trypanosomatida > Trypanosomatidae > Wallacemonas > Wallacemonas sp. TrypX. Next base: position 43,396 of record JASANP010001052.1, read on the forward strand.
TGAGTGACTTGTGCCACAGAGAGATGGCGTGGAACTGACCGGCGCCGCTTTTGCCGCTACACGCTCGAACAAAAGAACGAAAGAAACAGCAGAGGATGCGTACCATCCTTTCGGCAGACGTACCTGGTGCCTTTGCCGACAGCGGTGTCACCAGCTACGATTCCAAGCGACAACCGGAGTTTTCTCCTTCTGTCTTTTCCACACCTCTCGAGTCCCACGCCCTCTTTCTCCCCTCTTCTTCTTCTCGTTGCTCCTCCTTGTTTGCGTGTACGTTTGCTGTTGCGCGTCCGATAGCCACTGTAGATACTTTTTTTTTTCGACTTGATTTCTGCCCAAGAAGGTTAACCGTCTTGGATTCTTCGACGCGCGAAATCGCTGTGAGCAGACAATGACCGAGTACATCGAACAAACACAGAAGGAGCTTGGGGCGATTATTTCGTCCCCAAAGCTGACGGATAAGCTGCTCTCGCGTCCGCCCTTCCAGTTTCTTCACGATGTCGTGATGAACTTTCAGCAGGCAACGGGGTTCCCGAAAGGCCTGTACTCCGCTGAGATGGAGGACAAGACCAAAGTCGCTGACAAGGAGTCAAAAAAGCAATTCTTAGACCTTCTCATCGCTGCGGTTGAGGCAGCCACGGGCAAGGGTTGCCCGGCTAAATCGGCGAAGATCGTGGCGGGCCATGAGCCTGAACACACCAACACCCTTCTCCAGATGCTCGCCTCGTGTGCGGCCCTTCCCGACGACAAGAAGGCGGCGGCGGTGCTGAAGGCCAAGGGCGCCACCTCGTCCCCTGCCGCCGCGCCGACTCCCAAGGCCAAGGAGCGCTCCAAGTCGACAAGCGACGAGGCAAAAGAGAAGCCCAAGGAGAAGTCCAAAGAAACAGAGAAGCCCAAGGAGAAGTCCAAGGAAGCGGAGAAGTCCAAAGAGAAGTCCAAGGACAAGGAGAAGGAGAAGACGACTGAAACGGAGGAGGAGCGTCACAAGCGCCACGAGGAGGAGCGCCGAAAGCGCCACGAGGAGCGCAAGCGCGAGAAGGAGAAGGAGGACGACAAGGAGGACGAACGTCGCCGCCGTCATGAAGAGAAGAAGCGTGAGCGGGATGAGGAGCGCCGCAAGTCTGGCAACATGGCCTCGGAGCCGGCCTTGGCCGGCAAGGCGCCCCCGCGCACGAAGCCCACACACGAGGTTATCGCCTCACCGAGCGCCGTCGATGGCGCTCCGGTCGCCGGCGTCATTCGCGAGACCAAGCGCTCCACAGAGGATGACGGCTCAGACGCCGAAGTCGAAGACTGGCAGAAGGTCGCCGAACAGTACGACTCGAAGCAAGGCAAGGGCAAGCGCAAAGCCTCCGTTGGCGACGATGCGGAGGTGAAGGGCGCGCTAGGACAGCAGGCTCTCCGAGCGAAGCGTGACCAGGAGGCGGCGGCGCGCCAGGCCAAGGAGGACCCCACTGTGGCACCTCCCAAGGACGGCGGCATCATCATCCGGGGCCGCAAAGGCGCCGCGACGGAAGGCAGCGGTGCGATGGGGGACAACGAGCTTAGCAAGCTGAGAGAGCAACTGCAGCTGCTCACCAAAGCATCAAACCCCCTTGGCAAGTTCCTAGAGGCTATCCATGACGACATCGATAGCATGCTCCGTGAGCTGGACATGTGGCGTAGCGAAGCGCGCAGCCAGGCGCTTGCCGCCACCGAGGCGCGTCATCAGACGGAAGAGAGTCTCCAGGAAGTGCACGCACAACTGCAGAACCTGGAAGACGCCATCAACGACCAGATCTCCAAAACAAACCTCCTCCGCCAGAAGATCATCACGAACGACAAGTCTATTCACGGCATGATGCGCACCATCGTCAATCCCGAAGTGGCCAGCCGCCAGGCGGCAAGCTGAAAAAAAGAAAAAGCTGTGTGTGCGCGAGAAAGAGGGACGGCGCTCACCGCGAACACAAATAGAGGCCTGTGTTCACTTTTTTTCTTCTCGTTGTCTTTTTCATTGCTTGTTTTTTTTTTTGATGACCCCGACGCCGACCACATGGAACAACAACGGGTGCGCCGCAGACCCGATTCTCCACATTCTTTCGTGAAGCCCACTTGTCAATGTACAGATGAAGCGACGGGGAAAAGAAGAATGGGCTGAGACAGACGGCAATGCGCGAAGGGCAGTACAGAAGCCCCGCGATGCGTCACCCACACCCAGCTCGCGCTTTTTCAAGCTCGTCTGATCTCCTCTTTTCTTTTTTTCTTCGACGCGAAACCGTCCACCAAAGATGATTTGGGTGTCGCCGTCACTGTTGGTGTACACGCACCGATGCCTTCTCCCGAGAGGGCGTGTGTGCACATGTTCCCAAGCACAATTACACAAGCAAAAAAAAAAAAGCTGTTTCATTGGCTTTGGCCTGATGCTTGCGTGTGGACACGCCACGTGGCTCCTCGACTAGCCGTGCACCACAACAGAGCGATAGGGGGAGGGGGACGGGCCAGCATTGAGAAGCCACATCGCACGTGGATGATACGATGCGCAGCCGACGGCCCTCACAGACCCCACAACTCGAATCCAGGCTCTCTTCAACAACGGTGTCGCGGACGGCACGTTCGGTGCCTTTCCTTTCCCCCACGCTATTGCGCACGCGTGTGCGTCGTCACAACAAGCACTCACGTACCCACACAACATTTCCCCTCGATTCTCTCTCGCCTCGACAGCTGTGTGAGAATATCATAACTTATTTCTCCTACGCTTCTTTTTTTTTTTGCTCTTCGGCGTTCTCCTCGATTGAATTCGTTTCGTTGCGGAGAGCCCACCTCGACGCAACACGAACCACTTGTCCAGCCTGCACGTTTCGCGAGTGAACTTCATTGTCTTCTCTGATCGGCCGTTTTCGCTCTCTCTCTGTCTCTCTGCTGTCCCCAGACCGCACACCTTGAAGTCAGAATCGAGACCTACTGCGACTGTGTGCGCGCGTCATGGAGAAGTACACGAAGATTAGGGTCCTTGGAAAGGGCAGCTTCGGCTCCGCTTGGCTCATCCAGCGGAACGAGGACAGCGTGCAGTTTGTTGCCAAGGAAATCCGTTTGGCCGGACTGAAGCCCTCTGAGCGCGACAGTGCGAAGCACGAGATCGACATGCTGCGCACACTGAACCATGCCAACATCACCCGCTACATTGACCACTTCGAAGATCGTGGCTCGCTTTTCATCGTCATGGAGTACGCGAACGGCGGCGATCTCTATTTGAAAATTAAGGAGCGCCATGGTAAGCTCTTTTCTGAGAAGGAGATCCTTCACTACTTCTCGCAGATTTGTCTGGCACTCGCCCACCTGCACGATCGACGTATTCTCCACCGCGATCTGAAGTCTCAAAATGTCTTCTTAACACGGGACGGTGTGGTGAAGCTAGGCGACTTCGGTATCAGCACTGTGCTTCGCAACACCTGCGAACTGAAGCAGACGGTGTGCGGTACGCCGTATTACTTCTCGCCGGAACTGTGCCTGAATCACCCGTACAACAACAAGAGCGATATCTGGGCCCTCGGCTGCATTCTATACGAGATGGCCACGCTGAAGCACGCGTTCGATGGCAACAACATGAAGGCCCTGGTCCACAAAATCCTGAAAGGTGTGTACCCACCGATTAGTTCCTCGTACTCACCGAATATGCACAAACTCATTGCGGCAATGCTGCAGATGGACCCCCACCACCGCCCTAATGTTGGCCAAATTCTGGAACTCCCATTCATCCGCGAAAGCCTGGCTAATCTGCAAAACGAGGTGCAGCTGGCACGCAAAAATAACCTGTCTGTCATCCCTGCGGAGGAGCAGAAGGCTATGCAGGACGAGGCCTCGCGGCGCCTCGAGGAGCATCGCCGCGCAGAGGCGGAGAAGGCGCAAAGGCTTGCCGAGCTGCGTGAACGCCAACAGAAGCTGCTTGAGCAGCGACAGAAGGAGAGCGAGGAGCGACGACAGCAGCTTCTCGAGCAGCAACGTGCCCTGCAGCGTCAGCAAGACGCCGAGTCGCAGGATTCGAAGAGGGAGCAGAACGCAAAGCTGCTGGAGCAGCGCAAGGCCGCTGAGCGGAAGAAGAAGGACCAGAGCGTCCAAGACAAGCTCCGTGAAGACCAGTGGGAGCAGAACATGAAGGAACAGCGCGAGCAAATACGACTGCAGCGCCTCAAGGAAGAGCAGCGCGCGGAGGAGCGGCGGCAACGAGGGTTGGACCCAGATACCGCGCCGCGTGAAGAGTCCGCGGCTGAGATGTACAAGGAAATGCGCCGCCAAGCTGCTGTGAATAAGCGCCGCATGATGAGCGAACTCAACGGCGGCGCGATCGACGCGCCGCTTCCTCCTCCACCACCACCCCGTGAGCCGCCTTCGCATTCCAGCTCTCGTCAGATGACACCGGAAGAGCTGGAGGCGGCGAGGCGTGACGCGTTCTGGCAGATGCGACTTGAAGCCGAGAAGAACCGCAAGAAGCTGCAAGGTGCGAACAGCGGTGGCGCGACGGCGGCAGCCAAGGGTGCGACAAACACACCCACCACCGATGGCGGCATGACAGACACGCAGCGCACACCCGCTGCGTCGTCGTCTCCCAGCAAAGCCAGTCCGCGCACAGGCGGCGGGGACGTGGCGAGCCCTGTGGCAGCCGAGGATGCGGACGGCGAAGATGGCTTCCGTGCCTTCCTCGATGCCGAAGCCGCCAGGGCGACGGCGGCTGGCCAAGCAAAGCAGCGTAGTGAGGATTACAGTGCCCTGGATCTGGCCATCACGCAAGTGCTCAATCAATCCAGCGCACCACGGAATCAGGTTGACTTTGATGACACCGAGTACACTGCCGCAAATGGCGACGCTACCAAATTTCTGCTCGACGGCAAAACACTCGAACTGCCCAACGTGACCGCAGGCGATCCTTTGATGGTGCGCATTGAGTCACTCCGCATGTTTCTCGAAGCACAGCTCGGCGAGGACGAGCTCATCGACTGCTACCACGCGCTGAATGACATCTCCGCCGATGATGAAAACGCCATGCGCGAGGTGGAGAAGCTGTTGCCCAAGTCAAAGCAACGGTTCATCCCTCTCGTCGCTCAGCTCATTGTGTGCGAAGAGGCTATCAATCACCAAAATGGACGTGCACAATAACACGCACCCAGTGACAGTGCGTGCGGGAAAACACAGAGGAGGCAGTGAGACACGGTGATGAGCGCGTGCACGGGAGCGCAGATTAGCGTCAAACCCGCCTCTGCTTCTTTCCTCCCGCTCTGCCCTGTGATGACCTCGTGGTAGTTACCGCGGGACATTCGGCGGAGCGTTTCCTCGTCCGGTGGCTTTCCGTTTGCTCGCAATGATATATATTTTTTGTTCACTTCTTTTCACGTCCCTGAGTATGCTGTTGTCTGCGCAGCCGAATCACCTGACCTTTTCTTTTTCTTTTTCTGCCTGTTCTCACGACCTGTGCTAACCGTTCAGCCCTTGTGTGCTTGCGTGCTCCTCAACATTTCTGTCCCCCGCTGGCCTTCGCTGACCACAATCCGCGCTTGCCGAACACCTCTCAGGTCTCACACCTGCATGCGCGGAGTTGCCGTGAGTGGACTCGTGCACTCGGCTGATACTTCCTTATCTTGTCCTTCCTTTCGTTATCTTCGGCCAATGGCGCCCGTGCGTGCGTGTGCGAGTGTGTGTGTGTGTGTGTGTGTCTGTGCGTTTAGAAAGCGGGCTGGCCTCCTGCAGAGAGCAGATACTCCTTGAATAACACCTGTATCCAGAGAGGCCCGATCTTGAGGCTGTGCGTGTGTGTGCACCGCTGATTTGTGTTGCACACACACACACACACATATACGGACCCGTGCGTCTTGGACCAATCCGTGCTGCCGTCAACTGTGGGCTTCCTCCTCTTCTCCACCCTCATGTATGTCCTGCCTCTCTTGCCTCACTCGCTCCTCCCTTCTTCTCTTTTGCATGTTTGCTTGTTGTTGTTCTTTTCCTTTTCCTTTCTCTCGGATTCTGCCTTTAATCCCTCCTCGCCACTAGTGTGGTTTTCTTTCTTGTTTCGCTCTAGTGCTGTGAGTTGGACTGAACAGCGTCCATCGCGTGTGTGTGCTTCAGGTCCCCCGTTACCCTTGTCGTCATCCGGTTTCTTCTTTGGCACTTGGTTCTCTGGGCACAGAAGCTGTGAAGAGTATGCTGCGCCACAGTGTTCACCGCCTTGGTGCTGCCGATGTGGGGGCCCTCAAGTTTGACGCGGTCGTGGTCGGCGGCGGTGTGGCGGGCTGCCTGATCGCGGGGAGGCTGGGCATGGAGGACTTCAACACGCTTCTCATCGAGCAAGGCGACGATGTACGCAAGCAGCCAGATTGGTTCAGGACGCTTCCCGCCAGCCAGATTGCACACCGTGTGGCGAAGCGCGGGTACGAGGCGGAGGACACCGTGACGGTGCCGCAGAGGCAGCTCGATGGTGGCAAGGCGCCGGTATGGGTGCCGACGGCATGCGTGCTCGGTGGCAAGGGCGTCATGGGCAGCCGCTCGTGGAACCTCGGCTCTGCGGCCGACTGGGAAGGCACACCGTGGGACTTCCGTCAGGACCTGCTGCCACGGATCCGCCAGTACGAGAACATGGAGCAGTTCGCCGCGCACCGCGGAAAGCGTGGCAAGTTCCTGATCAGCCGCCCTCAGAACTTTTCTCCGTACTTCAAACCGTTCTGCGAAGCGGCATCGCATGACGTACCGCTGATCAGCGAATTCACTCGCCAAGAGTTTGACGTCCGCTGCGGCTGCGGTCGCCCCGACGTCTTCACCGACATCCCGAACGGTAAAGCGCACAGCACTCTGCAGCGGTACCTCGTGGACACGGTGAAGCTGAACAGGCCCATTCGCGTCGAGTGCAATAGCAAGGTGGTGGGCATTCGCGGCGGCGGCGCATCGGCTGATACCGCCACCGGCGTCACATTCCGCCGCCCTGATGGGCAGCTGGTTGACGTCCAAGCCTCGCTGGTGATTGTCAGCGCTGGCACTGTCGGCTCGTCCAAGGTTCTCGCCGCCTCGAGGGGCACCGTTCCGATCGGCGAGTCGGTCGGCACCAACTTCTGGGACGTGCCGCAGGTCGTGCTGCAGTACCGCACGAAGGACCGACTGAGCCACAACGCCTACCTTGACCCCGTCGTGCGCTCGCTGCTGGGTCTCGAACTGCGCTTTGGCTCGCCCATTCTTAGTATGCTGTCCAGCTGGGATGACCTTATCATGTACTGGTCTTCAACGGGCTCGACTATCCCAGATGTCGAGATCCAATTTCAGCCGTTCACGCTCAACAACGACGGAACACAGCCGTTACCCGGCGAGCACGGCTGCCAGTTCGTCGTGAAACTTGTTCGCCCGAAAAGTCGTGGTACAATCGGCGCAGACGGCTCGATCGACCCGAACTACCTCCACGTCCCCGAGGACATGGAGACGTTGAAGAAGGCCGTCGAGTACGTCAAGGAGAGCCTCGTGAAGAAGACGTCACTGATACCCATTGTGGGAGCTCTCGTCGCGGAGCGATTTGAGTCCTCTGGCGTCAACGGAGGCAGTTGCTTCCAGGCCGTTGACCCGGCCAGCTTTCTCGTCAAGGGCACCAAGAATGTGTACGTCTGCGACGACAGCGTTCTCCCAGTCCCGCTCACAGGCAGCACATTGCCGTACACAATGACACTTGCGGAGAAGTTCGCAGACAAGCTGTTGCACCGCAAGGACGTCCGTGCCAAGGTGGATGACAAGCCGGAGAGTGGCGCCACGCGTATTGTGTACTGACCCAGTGAACTCCACATCTTTCCTTCCGGCGAAAAAAAAAACCAGAAGCAAAACAGTTGCGCCTCTCCGAGATAGTGTCTTTTCTAGGTGTACGTGTGTGTGTGTGCGTGTGTGTTCTGTGTTTGTTTTATTTGTTTGCGTTCGCCTCGCCAGACGCCTTCCTAGTCACCTTCTTTGTTGTTCTTCTCGCCCGCTTGTGTTTCCACCCACATGGAAGGCCATAACGGCTCTTACAAGGGACTGTGCAGGGAAAGACATGGGCGTTGTGGGTCCCTGACGAGGGACAACTTGGGAATCGTCTTTGCCGTCCTGTCCCCACTGACGCCGGACGTGCCAGTGACAACAACATGAATGTCTGAACGCGCAAAGCACACACGCATACACACACTGCTCGCCTCTTCTACTTGCTGACTAGAGACGCGTACGGTGCGTTCTTGGCTTGCACAGGTGCCGTCAGCCGTCGCTGCGCGGCGACCGGTGACTCCTCCTCGTGCCCTCGAGGGACAAGACCCCTCGCTGCACTCGCCACCCACGGTGTAATTCTATTGAATGGCTCAGTTTTCTGTTCGCCGCCTCCTCCCCCTGCCCCCACTCCTTCCTCTTTCCCCCTTCTTTCTTCATCTACTTGGTTTTGAATACCATTCTTTTGCCACTTGTCCACACGCGACGATTTCCTTCTGCGCTCCCCAGAGAACTACTACTTATCAGCGCGAGATCTCTTGTGAACGGTCAAAGGTGAATCCACAACGGGCGAGCCTCCATTATTAACAGTGCCACGACTCACCTTTGCAATTGCCCTTTTTTTTTTTTGCGCAGCGCTTGCAGTGTGAAGGACACGAGAGACAGAGAGAGAGGCTACTAATCTGTAACCAGCCCGTGTTCGTTGTGTTTTTTGCCGCACCTTCACCTCATCGAGGCATCCGTATCTGCACCCCAGTGCGTGCGCGTGGAAAGAAACAACCACAACTACAACAACCACAAAAAAAAAAAAGAGATCAACATCAGTCGTTGACGCAGAGAGTGCGCAGCCAGTCTGAACCGCCATAGCTCTCCTCAAACGTCTTCTCGTCATTCCTGAGACTCTCCGACGGGAGTGCGCGCGATGGAGAACACATTCACGACGAGTGCCAGCTCTCGCAGAGCTTCCCTGCCAGTTCCGCCGTTAGATGAGGACACCCTTGCTGGCGGTCTCTCCAACCCTTTTGGCTCGTCTGGCTACGTTCTTGTACCTGGCGACGATGGCAACAATTACTTGGCCCAGGCAAGCAACCTGACATCACCGTCGGCAGGCGCGGACAGCCCAACGGCGCTCAGCGTGCTCCAACAGCAGGTCGCCGCACAGCTTGAGCAAGAATACGTCTACACACGAAGCAACCTCCAGCAGTGTTCTCGCTCGGTGCTGCTTGCCATCGTCACCTCCCTCCTCGACGATTGTCCAGCGGCGATGACCGGGGAGATCCGACTGCGTATGGAGCGTGCCATGAACAGTCGTGGCCACAGTGGCAATGGCGGGGCGAACGGCAATCCCGTTAATTCACCGAACGCGACAACAACGCGTAGCGCCGCCGGCGGCAGCGGACGCCGGGGAAGCTTGCTTGGAAATAATAACGCTCATTCAACGGGCTCTGCGGCTGCCCTCGGTGTGAACGCGATGCCGTGGACGCCGAACTCACATGCCAAACAGAGCGCTGGCGCGAGCTTAACATCTCCATACCGCAACAGTAACAACAACTCCGCCACAGGTCAAAGTAGCCCGTCTAGCCACCGCAAGGGCGGCGGCCGCAATCAGAAAACGAAAGATGACGACCAAGAGCTCTGCAGCGTACACAACAGCATGCGTGCCCTCAAGCACCTCCAGCGGAATCCCTCCACTGGCTTGTATGAGTGCATTCACGGCTTTCACTGTCTGGTGGATGCACCCAGCGAACCGTCTGGCGGGGCCCTTGCAAGTGGCCTCAGGTCTCCCAAAAACGCGGATGCCATGACATCCCGCCCGCCCGCCGTCCCGCGTGTTCCCGCATCAAAAGGCTATTCCGTGGCGAACTTTTTTGACGCGCCGCCGCCCTCAGCCGAGCAATTCCACCTGTGCTACGTCAGTGCTGACCACCACTCGTCACCTGACCCTGCTGTAGAGTCCTCCGAGTCGAATCCGCCGAGGGGCACGTATTTCGACGCCAACAGTGTCAACGAGGATGACCTCAACCAACTGGAGGACTTGCTTCAAAGCGTGCGCGATGGGATGCGTGATGACTAGTGAAGCCTTGTTTCCTGTATGTGTGTATGTGTGTGTGTGTGTGTGTGTTGAAGCCACTACCTCTACCCAGCTGTGCTTTTGTCGCTCTCTCCTTGTGCTATTTCCTTATTTCTCTTACCAGCAAGATGTGAATGAACTCTTGGTGCTTCGCCAATTTTTTCGGTTTTCTTCCTTTTTTCCCTTTGGCAATCACTGAGTGACTTCTCTGCGTTGACGCTGAACAAAGAAGGCGTGTCTCTCACCCTTCCAGCAAGTGGAACAAGTCAATCTAGGATCACAAGAAGAGGCACTCTGTACTGGCACGCTGCACGTTTGTACTGTTCGGCGCTGACAAGCAGCATCGCACCTTTTCCCATTTTTTCTTTCTCTGCTCCCTCCCCGCGTCAGGAGCAGGGCGTGCAAGATGTTCAGAGGGGGGCACCCCTTGCGACACGCTACGCGAACTGTGCCCGTCGGTTGAACGCGGTAGCCGTCTCATGTGGATCCGGCTTCGTTATTTTTTTAGAAAACAGTTTTTCTCACCCACACACAGATATATATTTCCATGTCGCAATCCAGGTTCCTGGTACCTCTGGTCTACCCCTCTTGTTGCCGCAGACGAGGGTCGTTACTTCGCTTTAATGGCTTCAGTGGCTGTTTTCTTTTCACGCGCATGCCTCTACTGTGCAAGACCAGAAGTCAGTGATGGGTACGGTACGACTGCCGTCGGCATAAGAGACAGTCCGTGCACTCACTGTGTTCCTGTTGTTGTTTTCTTTCCCCTTCTTTCAGTTCCTCTCGCTGTGGCTGTGGCCCGGCGCTGTGCTGGTTCCCACCTGGCGCTGCCCAGCTTGATGTTTTTTTTTCCCTTCGTCAAAATGAGTGTTTCCTCCAGTGAATAACAACCCCTCACACTAGCCGCAGCGAGAAAGAGAAAAACCCACTCAGGCAGTCATCGCTTCGAGGCAAACAGCAAGTTGCACGTGCTTGTCAGATGCGCACACGTCAGGCGCAGTGACCAAATAACGTGGTTCACTCGATGTGGCTGTGCGCGTCGTCTCTGACGGGCCTGCCCAGCTGGACGCTCTCTGCTCTGATCCTCTCATCCGAAGGTTCCAATGCTGCTCGGCAAAAGGAGTCACGGGAGGAGCGAAATCCAAAGCTGTGTCACCCACCCGCTTTTCAGCGGCGATGCACTGTGTGCGCGAATGTGTCAATAGAAACAAAAAAAAAGGCAAAGACAAAGAAAAAATGTGTGAGTCATGTAACTTAAGGAGGCCGAAGACGCCACTATGCGCCTCCCCTTCGAAGAATCTCGCTCACCGGTTTCAATGATGCATTTTTCCGCTCAAAATAATATATACACCACGCTTGTTTGCCCTGTGGTTTGCCGCTGCCGTGATTACCGCCGCAGCACGTTGATGTTTTCCCTTCCTTCTTTCTGTTCTTCTGTTCTTCTGTTCTTTGTTTTACTTGTTGAATTGCCCATCATTGTCCACTACGCACAATCTCTTCGTTGCTGTAGTGTGTTTGTTTCACACCCGTGCTTCCTTTTCTGTTTCCTTTTCTTCTTGTTCTTGGGACTGTGGTGCTTTCACTGGTTGTCTCTGGTGGCTGTGTTCAAGTGCGTCCCCGCTGAATCGCTCGCACTTCTTCTTTTTTCTTTCAACAGCCGTGAATCGCACAGTCTTTTTTTTTTTTAAACCTGTTTGCCCACGCCATTTCATCAAGTCAGTGCTGGCGTTTCACACGCTAACAGTTTGAGCCCTTTGCCCAGACGCAAACTTCGCTGCGTCCCATTCCGAGTGCTATCAGGCGCGTGCGCTCAACTTTTTTTTTTTGTGTTGTTGTTGCTCACTGGCGGCGACCCGACGCCCGCACATGCCGTCTATCATCATTGTTGAACCCCACGGGCCACTTCTACGACTGAGACCCCACACTGTCTGTCCGCGAGGCAATTGCGTATTTGACTTTCCGCTCCGCTGGCGTTTGCCACCACTTCTGAGCTCGATATGGGCGCGCGAAGATTCATCAACACAGTGCATTCCACACACTCACACATCCGCTCACCCTGAGCAGCCACCACTGGCACCGCTTCCCGGCAGAACACACAAACAGGACTACACACGCACACCTGAGCCACCATGTGAACAGCTGATTGTCGTGACCCTAAAACAGAATACGCACTGTTCAGCTTGTGGACACGAATGCCGAAATGGCAAAATAAAAAAAAACAAATTCACACGCGCCAGTGCAGTTTAGGCGGAAGGCAGGATCGGAGTGGCGCGGACACACAGAAACTTTGCCCTTTCTGCTCAATGGTGGCACCCGTGCTATTGGCTGTTCCCCTTTCTCTGCTCAGTTCCCCGGGGAGGGAGACAGATTGTCTCCACGCTTTTTGCTCAGATGTGTTACGCACGCCGCACGGCATTCGCGTGCACACACACACACACACACACACACACACACACTCGCTCATTCCCAACGCGGCGAGCTCGTCGATGCCAGAGGTGAGTGTCTCGAGAGATTACATTTCCACACAGATCCCCTCAATTACCACCCTCCCTCCCTTCTCTGCCCTCCCTTTTCCTGAATGAAATGCTGGGTTCACGTTGCTACCGCAACTGCTATGTTCTTTTCCCACACAAAACTGGCGTGAGTGACTGCTCAAACTGCACTCACCACAAAACACCCCACTGCACTCGCAACGGCGAACCAGTGCGTCGCACCCTTGCACACTCTGCGCCACCATTTGGACTGCGCGACATCTTCGCCGTAATATTCACCCTCCGTGCCTGAGTTCCGTTTTGTCAGCATGTCGGAGGAGCTGTCCTCTGTTCTGTACTGCGCGCCGCGGTGTTTCTCGCTGCCAACGGTGGACCCGGAGGCGCTCGCGGTGTCCACAATGCTGCGCCTCGCCAGCGCTCGCTTTCAACGCCGCGACGAGACGATGGCCCGGCTGCGTGTGGAAGTGGCTGAGCCGCTGGCGCCGGGGAACACCTCCGAAAAGAAGCCCACCAAGGCAAAAGTCAAAGCCTACTACGGACGCCCGGCGTGCTTCGACATGCTCAAGTCATCAACAGACCTGGAGACAGTTCAAAGTGACCAGAGGCCGGCACTGACGTGCGTGGAGACACTCACCACCAAGTGCCTGTTCCCCGCCTTCACGTTCCTGGTCCACTTCGATCCGTACTTGTATTTCAACGGCGTCAACAAGCACGTGGTGCCGCTCGTAGGCACCTTTCTGGAACGGCTGCGCGGCGGTTATCGACACCACATCCTCGCCCGCAACCCTTACTTTGTTTCAGGTATGGAAGTGCACGCACTTCCACGCATCGGCGCGACCTCGCTCGTTGCCACGCAGAAGCTGAGCGAGGTGCTCGGTGACGTTGAGCAGTCGTTGAAGGCGCTTGAGCTTCTGCACGTCTCTCACGCTAAGGCAGACGAGGCTTTTTTTCTTGGCACGCGCCGACCATGCGTGGCCGACGCCTACGCGTACGCCGCCGCGTCCTGCTTCCTTCACGCAGATGTCGGCGGCGCACAGGGGTCACCGTCAGCAGCGGAATTCCAGAAGCGCCTACGCGATGAGTGCCCTTCACTCGTCAAGTACGTGGAGAAGCTGCGCGTCATGCTTTTTGAGGAGTACAGCGGCACGTACCATCTCAAGCCTATAGACATCCAGGCGAATGAGGCCCTGTCCGCCGCCGTTACGCTCGATGCGTTGTACAGCCACGGCCGCTTTCGAACTCTTGTGTGGACCGGACTTTTCGCATGCTTCTATTTCCTCGTCGCTAACGCAGACATGATCGTCGCGTTGCTCGAAGAGTCGGCGGAAGAGGCAGATGAGGGCGAACGCGAGGACGACACGAGCCCCCCGCAGTCGGACAGCAAGAAGGACTCCGCACACGAACCAGACACCCGAGGCACATTCCCGTAAGATGTTTTCCCCGCTTTTGTCAGCGTCTGAGGTCGTGGCGTGTGCGTGTGCGTGTGCGTGTGTGTGTGTGTGTGTTTGGGGGAGCGAGGACGGGCGTGGCGGTCCCAATTCGTCGACTGTGTCGGCCGCTGTGAAGCCTGCCTTTTGTGTCTTTTCTTCTTACGTGTGCTGCGCGGCGGTGGCAGTGAACCACGAACTCACGTGCCTGGATGGCACTGGCCGTCGCATGTTGTGTTGTTGTAATTCTCTCGTTGGCACAACAGCGCTGTTGTCTTTATTTCGCTGCTTGATCCCATGTTGTCACACAAGCGTTCACTAAAAAGGGCCGAGCCTGCTGGGAGCATGCCCACGGGCGACGATCGACTGCGTGTGTGTACGTGCGTGTGGATGCCGTTTATCACTGCACCTCCCTTCCTCTATGAGCCTGTAGCTGAGAAACGCCATGTAGTCAAACCCTGACTTGGTAGCCGACGAGCCAGCAGGATGTCCCACCCTTCCAATTGCCAACCACGGCCTAAAAAAAAAAGAAAAGACTAGCACCACACGCTCACTGACACAAAAGCTGCCAAGTTATTTTTCCCCTATTGTGTGCACTACTACCACCCTTCCTCTCACTTCCCTCTCCCCTGTCCTATCGCGTACCGTTGTTTCCATCGCGTGCCATGGATTGGCTGCGGCTCGCCCCACTCACTCACCTGTGCTTTGCGTAGCGACCACACACGAGCGCGTGTCGTCGCAACATCAAGCCTGCGTGGTCTTTGTTGAGGCCTGTCGCCCGGCTTCTTCTTTTTCTTTACAACGTAACAACCGTCTTTTATTCTCTTCGTGCTACGGTGGCTTCCGGCTGCCCTTTTGTTTTCCTTCGTTTCACAGGTGTGTCTCTCTTGATTTCGTTCTTTCCTTCTCCGTGTACATCCACGTACTCACAAACGCCAGCACATCCAGTGCGGTGACGGTCGCGTGCCGCCCCTCCTCCTCCACCCTTTCCGTCTGGTTCTGTCGCGAGGCGATGCTGTTGAGGTACCCCTCATCGACAGACTGGTCTGTGTGCCCGGGGGCGTCACCGGGTGCCACGGCCTCCCAACTCCCGCACGGTGCGCTGGTGGTATCAACACACTTCACCTCCTTGGCAACTCATCATCACAATCGCCTCAACGGCACCGAGAGAATTCAGTACGAGGTGCACTTGCTGTCAGGTGGATTGCTGCAAGTGGGATGGTGTGCGGCGAAATCCAGTCTCGCCTTCACAGAGAACGACGGTGTCGGCGACGTACCACTGTCTGTGGCCATCGACGGCAGCCGCGGCATGCTGTGGAGCATCGATGGCCAATCTATCCCATCTTTCCACTGGAGTGCCGGCGATGTCATCAGCTGCTACGCAGACCTGCGCACTGGCGTGTTCGACTTCTGCCTCAACGGAACACAGATCGCGACCTTCTCACCCTCTCCGGCGGCGACAGCACATGATAGCTCAACTTTGCACGGCGGGGAGCGTGTCGTGTACGTGCCCGCATTGTCCATCGGGCCATCGGAGGCGTGTGTCGTCAATACGGGCGAGTGCGCTCTTCGCTACCCGAAACGAGGGTACACCACACTCCGCAACCTCGTTGCTTTTCGCGAACACCTGGCTCACGACCGCCCGCAGGCTGCCGGCACTTCGGAAGAGGCCGTCGCGCCTGTGCCCCTCGGCCTTTCGGATGTGCGTTGTCTCGTGCGGCACCTTGGCTTCGACGAAGCGCGGCCAACTGCTGTCCGAGAGACAGATACGAGCAGCAATGATGACGGGGCGGACATTGCCGCGCTGGCCGTACATGCGGACGACGCACTCACCTTCCTTGAAGGTGTGCTGCAGAACTGCGGCGGGGATGTCTTTGATGTGGTGATGTGCGCTGTACAGTGGTGGCAGGCAGATACCACAGGCCGCTGGCAGGCACTCGTGATGGTGCTCTACTTCTGGGTATCGCGCCTGTACGTGGCGAGCGGGGGCCAGGAGGAGTCTGCGCGTCGTGTGGTGTCTGCGACGGACGCCATCAAACAGCGTGTGCAGCAGGTGTTTGACTTGCTGGACATGTTGCTTCCCGCCGACCGTTTTCACACGCTTCCTGGTTTGCTTCTGACAGTGTTTCAGCATCGTCTGGCTGACCGCTCTGCCGCCCGCAAGGTGATGTTCCAGGTCGCGTGTGATCTCGTGCGGGTGCCGAGCTTCAGGCGCCACTGGGTGCGCGACGACACACTCTTTACGAGCACGCTGCTGAACCTTTTCCAGCCGTTCCCGATCTCCGCCGCCGACACTCGGTGGGTGGCTCAGCAGCTCGAGCAGCGTACCCTCGACGAGGTTCTGCGCCTCCACAGCACCACACCGACGCCGGTGGCGAAGACATCACTCCAGCTGCAGGCCCGCGCCTTTGAATGCGTGGAGACCCTCCTCGGAGACGGCGAATGTCACGCACCGATGGTGGTGGCCCTCTCCTCCCTTCTACTGGACTCCACGCTACGCAAGGATGACATCTCCTGCTCGCTTCTCGCGCGGCTGGGCTGTTACCACCATAGTCTCCCTGTCATGTTTGCCGTGTCAAGCCCAGCCGTTGCCATGGGATCCGTTTCGTGGGCCGTGGCGGCCGCGCTGGGCAAACTGCTCGAGGATGATGCTGCACGCGTCGACACCTCGGCACACGAGCCACACGCACTCAACGGACTCGTTTTTCGCCCCCTCGTCCTCAAGTGGCTTCCACCGGAGGCGTTCTACGGGGCCTCGTCGGCCGCGAGGAGGTCAGCGCGCATTGGAGTTGTTCCGACGGTCACGGCCGCGCCTGCACCGGAGCGCGCTGACCTGCGTGTAGGAGGCGCGTTTGTCGCTGTTCAACAGCAACTGCTCGCGGAGGCCGTGAAGGCATTTCCCCACAGCACAGCGCCGCCGCCGACAGCTATCCCAGTTCACCTGCCCGAACAGGTGCCCTGTGTCGCTTCGTCTCGTTCCGCACGTATTCGTGGCGGGCGGCACAGTGAGGCAGAAGATGGTCCCTTGGGGAGTGGCGACGACCACGACAATGACGACGATGATGACGACGAAGAAGACGATGAGGGCCCCGCCTTGGGCTCTGTCGCCGTGAGCCGGTGCTCACGAGTGGGTCCGTCCGCGGTGCGTGGCCAGCGCGGCACCGCACCGACGTTCACCGTTTCTCACTCGCTGCCATGCCCCACTTCACCGCGTTGGGATGAAATGAAGTGGCGACGACAAAGTGCGCGATTTGCCGAAGGGTGTGTCGCTCGCTCCGAGTGCGTCAGGTCACGACCCACAGACGGCGCCAGCCGTGTTGCACGCACAAACGCCGAGGCACACACCTCTTCGTCGCCCGGCGGGCGTGCGCTACACGACGAGGCCGCGTGCTGCGCAGATCTGCTGTGCACGGCGGTCACCTTCATTCACACCTTCACGCGCCACCCAACGGCACTACTGGGCTCGCTGGAGTTGCTCTACAACCTGGCAGACCAGTACCTCGCGGCGCGTGACGACGGCGTCGCCGTTGGCAGTGCGCGCAGTCAGCGGCCGCAGGGTGTCTGTTCTGTTCCGACCTCCACGCATTCACGCACCAACACAGGTGAGAGCGCGTCCTCCGCGCGCAGTGGCCGCAGCACGGCGAGCGACACGCACACGGTCGAGTCGGCTGCGGATGTTGCCCTGCGTGAGTTGTGTGCGATGCTCCGGCGTGTGGAGACCTCACGGCACTGGGACGCCACGAGCGGCCAGCTGAGGTGCTTCGCGGCGGGGCTGTGGCGGATCGTGGCGTACTACTGGTCGCGGATGTCTCTCTTTGAGCGCCGCCTTTTGTCCGGCGCAGCCGCGCAGTTGCCAAGCGCAGATGTGGCACTGACCACGTCCATGGACGAGGTCGAGGCGGTGCACTGCCCACCGCGGGCTTTCCTGATGCTTCCTGTCGAGGTGATTGAGCTCGGTGCCGAAGTGTCTGTCTACGCCGCCGCGTTTGAGCAAACGGAGGACGCCGCTTCGTCACGATCGGCCGCCGTGATGATGCCTCTGTGGGATGCACAGCTGCGGCGGGCCGTGTCGCCGTCCAGCACACGTGCTCTTCTGTACCGCACCTCCGCAAGTCTCTTTGCGACCACGGCCTCGACGCGGCAGGCCCTAAGCCAGTGCCTCCAGTCCCAAAAGCAGGCACACGAGGCCTACCTCGATCAGCGCTCACTGACCCAGCGTGCCTTACTTCTCGAGGATCCCTTCTCTCTCTATGAGGCGTCGTTCCTCGACAGCTTGGACGCATACACAGCCCAGGAAGACTTCAACGAGGCCTCCGCGCTCAACTTGCTCTTCTCTATGAGGCTTGAGAGTTGCCTGATACCGCCACCGCATCTTTTCGAAGAAAGCTCGTGGTGGGTTCGTGCGCTGCGCACGTGCGGTGATCACGGAGCAGGCGAGAGTGCCAGACTGCGTGATCATGAACGGGGCATGGAGGCTGACGCGCTCACCTTCCACGCCGCCGTCTCGGCGTCCCTTAAGAGCGACCACGTTGTGGAGTCCACTTTGGCGTGCATGAGCAAGTGCAACCAGCTGCTCACCCAGTTCAGCGCGTTGCTGCCCGCCACACCATCCTCACTGCGCCACACCGACGAGGTGAAGAGCTTCCAAGCCAAGTACGTACTTCTTCTTAAAAGCCTCCACGTGCTTGATTTTTTAGTGCGCGTACTCGGCGCCGCAACAGACTCGTCTAGCCATCGAAGGCTGCGGACACCAACCGCACAACAGTCACTGGACCCATTGCGTGTTTCACTGATGGACTTGCTGACGCAGTGTGTTGTGCGACTCGGCGGTGCCGCACAAGAAAAGAGCGCGGTGGTACATCACCCTCCCTCGGTCGCAAGCCGCATTTCGCAGCTGTCGGGCGCGTCTGTGACGACGAACGCCTTGACGGACTCTGCCTGCACCCCCAGTGTGCGCACGAGCAGCACGTCTGCACGTGTTTCGGCCTCTGTCGTCTCAAGCAACGTGTTGCAGCCTGCACTTTGTCGGGACGCGGAAGGCTGGTGGAGCTGCACGAGTGCCGACTGCACCGTGACAGGTCTCCTTGCGCCGGTGTTTTCGATGCTGTCGTTCATCACTGTCGAGCACGGAAAGGATGTGCAGAAGAACCCATTTTTTAGAGTGGCCACGGGCACGGATGTACTGGTGCAGCACTCCCTTGCCCAGCTCCGTCACCACAGCTGGTGGACGCGGTCGTCTGGCACGTCACGAAGCTCAAGCTGGTGCCATGAAGAGGCGGTACCCAAGAAGTCGCAGGACATTCTGCGCGTGCTTCAGCAGAACTTACGCGAAGTTGAGAGGAGCCTACACAACGCACGTGCGGGAGTCAAGGACGATCCGCAAACATCACGCCTCACTCCGGTGCCTGTTGAGAGGATCCCAGAAGCGGATGATGTGTGCCTCATCTGCCGGGACGCGTTCGCAGACACACGTTTTGAGCCATGTGGACACACCTGCTGCAGCTCCTGTTTCTCCCGGTACCAGAGCACTCTGACCGTCAGGGCCGCAAGCTCGGCACACCGTTCAGCGCCGTCGTCGCAGTCGCGTCACCAAGACCCGCACAGCCAATGCGAAAACAGTCAGCTGGACCTGCTTGATACCGAGTGTCTCACCCTCACCACGCGCCTCTCGAGTTCACGGGTGTCTCTGTCGGAAGTGGTGGCGAAGTGCTTCTTCTGCCAGCAACACATCCAAGGAACGATTCAACGCAGCGCCTGACGACGCCGTCTGCCTTTTTTTTGTGCATTTCTTTTCCCCTTGCTTGACAGCACCGCATCGCTGCCGACCGTGTGAGAATGAGACTGTCCTGCCTTCGGCAAACAGTCCCATTTTTTTTTTATTTTCACTCCTCTCTCTCTCTTTCGACTCTCAACTCTTTCTTGACTTCATGCTTCCTGGTGTTCCCGACTATGCGACGGTGTCGCACGCGAAGGTCATGGTCTCCGGCCTCTCTTTTTCCCTTTTATGTTTGCCACAAGGAGCGTTTACTTCTCCTTGCTGCCCCTTGTAACAACCACCGTCTGGTGTGCTGTGTGCTACCCGTCGCTGTTCAACAACTTGCGCTTTCCCCTCCACTCGCTTTTCACCACGTTGTCGCACGCGTGGCATGGCTACCCTTGTTTCGCATTGCGTGGGTCACAGACGTGCTTGGCCTCCGTCGACCTGTTTCTGACGTGGGAGTGAGTCGCCACGTCTTTCAACCGGCACGAATCTGCTCCTCTGAGCCCCCTTGATCTACACCACCATCCCTCCTCTTCCTCCTCCTCACCCGCCCCACGTCGTTGACCCGCCTCTGCCGACTTGGCTATGCTGTCAGTCACAAGGAACACACGAGGTTTTTTTTTTTCCTTTCGTGTTAGTTTTTGCTGTTCACCTGTTGTGGTACACTCAATCTAGCTTTTAGCATCTTTTCCCTTCGGCACTCCTTCAGTCGCGTCACCAACCATGCAGGGCAACTGGACAGTGTTCACCAAGAACTGCAGGAACATCGTTCCTGGCGTGGTGGCGTTCTGCAAGGACACGACAGATGCGTTCGCCACGTGGAAGAAGATCTACGCTCGCGGCCTCAAGGAGGGTCCCCAGGACTTTGCCGAAAACGCTGAGGTGTACACCCCTGATTTCTGGAAGCGTGGTATCTCGCAAGACAAGAACATGTGGGTCGACAAGAAGCTTAGCGAGGAGGTCTCCCAGAAGGACATTGCCAAGCTGATGCAGTACAAGCTGGACATGTGGCGCATGGCGCACGTTGGTGCGGCCCTGCTCGTGGGTGGCGGCTACGCTCTGCCTTTCGGTTTCTTCTGGCTCTCCAAGGATACCTGGGTGCCGTCCCACTTCGCGGTCTCGGCGGAGGAGAAGAAGGCCTGGTACGAGGCGCAGGACCTCTACCGTTACCGCAGCGCGCCGTCGTACATTGCCGACACCAAGTGGTTCTTTGACTTCCACGCGTTCCCTTCCACCCCTGTGCAGGAGCGCGCGTGGGATGATCTCTTCGAGAAGAATGACGTCCGCCGTGATCCCAAGGTTCTCCGCCCGGCTGCGGAGATGTACGACCACTTCATCAAGCTCGAGACGATCAAGCGCAAGTCGCTGCGCCACCTGTGCCGCAGCATGAACATGCCGACGTTCCCCATGCTCACTCGCATGTGCGGTAGCACCCGCGTCCGTGACTACTGGAACCTCGCGTGGAATGAGGACTACATGGTCATCACGCAGAAGCTGCACGAGTCGATGTCCGATGAGGAGCTCTTTGACTACGCCTGGCGCCGTTTCCTGGCACCCGTCGACAAGAACCTCACTCGCGACCAGCTGATGGAGCGCGTGCAGGACTACCACGAGTTCCTTGGCCCCAAGTTCATTGAGGAGGGTAAGGCCCCTAACATCATTGTCTTGACCAACTACGTGCTCGGCTACTACAACGATCCCGCCTACCTCACCGAGGACATCTCTGCCCTTGACGGCAATGACTACGAGTACATGGCCAGCTACGGCAAGGATGCGTTCCTGCGTCGCCTGGAGTTTGAGAACGGACCCCTGCGCGATCAGGTCGAGGCGCACACGCAGAAACTCATCCAGGCCCGCGCGGCAGAGGCGAAGAAGGCCGAGCAGCCCAAGGTGGAGGCCTAAAGAGGTTCACACACAGACACACAGGCACGTACACGCGTGCGTGCGCGTGTGTGTACGCGTAGGGATGTTCGTGCAGGAGAGGATGACAGATCTGTTGGAGGAGCAGAGGGCCACCGACGCCTTTTCTTTTATTCCGTCACGTACGGCCGCTTTGACCTCAGTTACTGTTGATTTGTCTGTCGTCTCTCCTTCGTCCCCTCCCCCCTACCCTACTCAGCCGCACTTGATCACAGCTTCTGTGGCACCTCGACATCTTTACCCAGTTTCCTGTGGAAGTAGCACTAACGTCAGGTCGATGCAATGATTTGGCAAAAGCAGTATTCGTGGTGCCATGGCCCCACGGGTTTTGTTTTGTTTTGTAGGAATGAAAAGAAACGCGGCAAAGAAATCATTATCACAGACCAAGAAACACACAAACAACGAAAGAAACAGAAGACAATACGAAGAGCTCACTCTCTCCAGGAGGTGACGCACTTGCTGCACCTTCTTTTCTCTTTCTCTTTCCTTTGTTTTTGTTTCCTCCGTCTATGTGGGTTCTACGAATGGTTCATCATTAGAAAACACGTAATCGTCAACAAGGACACTCCCCCCCACCTCTACTGCGGAGTCGTGCGGCCCTGTGATGCACCGTTCTAAGCGGTGCAGGCTTGGCGTTTTCAGCGTGCAGAGAGAAACGTGGTAGTTCCCACACGCGGATGGCATTACAGCATCGCGCGACCACGTGCTCCTGCCTGTCATCGACTGCATTCTTGAGATGATAGCCTTGCCGGGACGCAGACGCCCATCGACTATCTTCGCCAGCTACCCCTGGCATTCGCAGATGCGTGTGTGAGTGTGTGTACACTGCAAGTGCTGTACAGTCACCTCTGACTGCTGAAGCAACACCACACCGCTCACTTGATCTTGTACTCATCTTCTCTCTCTCTTTTTGATGTGTCTTTGGCTCTCAAGTATAATAGCAGCATCCGTCCAAGCAAGCATCTCGTTGTTTGATTTTTTTTGTTCACTTTTACGTTGTCTTCTTTATTTCCCAAACGAGACGATGAGCAATCTTGCCGACTTTGATGGCGATGACGTGAAGCCCACCGTGGTAGCCAACCAGCCGATGGGCGTCGGTATGGGCACCCACAGCGCAGTGGCGGTCGGTGGCTTCCAGGACTTTTGCCTGAAGAGCGAGCTGGCGAACGCGATCCGCGAGAACGGCTTCGAGCACCCCTCCGAGGTGCAGCACCAGGCTCTCCCGCGTGCCATGCTTGGCGTGGACATCCTGGCGCAGGCGAAGTCTGGTATGGGTAAGACAGCTGTGTTTGTCTTCGCGCTGCTTGAACAGCTGGACAAGCCTGCTGAGGGCCAGAAGCCTCACTGCCAGGCGGTCGTCCTTGTCCACACGCGCGAGCTGGCGTACCAGATTGAGCAGGAGTTCAAGCGCTTCAACAAGTACCTCCCCTACGCCACCACCGGTGTCTTCTTTGGCGGCATCCCCGAGGAAGAGAACATCAAGCAGCTCAAGAAAGAGGTGCCCGCGATCATGGTCGGCACTCCCGGCCGTATGAAGTCCCTCATCAAGGCCAAGGCCGTTGATGTGTCCCGTGTGAAGTACTTCGTGGTCGACGAGTTTGACCGCTGCCTGGAGGACATCAAGATGCGCCGCGATGTGCAAGAAATCTTCATGGCGCTGCCCAAGGCGAAGCAGGTGATGATGTTCTCTGCGACAATGACCGATGAGCTGCGCACGGTCGCCAAGAAGTTCATGGACAACCCGACGGAGATCTACGTGGATCAGCGCGCCAAGCTTACCCTCCACGGCCTGGCTCAGTACTACATGAACCTCACCGAGGCGGAGAAGCTGCGCAAGCTCTGCGACATCCTCGACGCGGTGGAGTTCAACCAGGCGATCATCTTCACGTCATCCGTAGAGCGCTGCGAGGCGCTGAACCGTCAGCTTCAGCAGCTCAAGTTCCCTTCTGAGGCTGTCCACTCCCGCATGGACCAGAAGGACCGTCTGCGTGTCTTCGAGAGCTGCAAGAGCAACCACACCCGTATCGTCGTCGCCACCGATCTCTTCGGCCGTGGCGTGGACATTGATCGTATCAACCTGGTGGTGCAGTTCGACATGGCCTCTGAGGCGGATAGCTACCTCCACCGTGTGGGCCGTGCGGGCCGCTTCGGCACCAAGGGCCTCACGATTGCCTTCATCACGGAAGGCGACAAGGAGGTCAAGCGTGAGAACCGCACGTACACGGATGCGGGCATCCTCAAGGATGTCCAGGATCGCTTCGAAGTGCAGGTGAAGGAGCTGACCGACATCAAGGGCCAGCTGGATGAGAGCCAGTACATGAACAAGTAAGCGGTGCCCTCGCCCGCTCGGCGGAGCAGACGCGCTTCGCGTGTTTAAACCCTTTTATTTGGTCCCGCCCCCGTGGCGCACTGTGGTGCCGCAAAGACGCCATCTTTTTCTTTTTTTTTCCAGCGTTGAAAGGAGTGCGACAACAACAACAACCAAAAACAAAAAAAAACAAAAAATGAGAATGAGAATGCGGAAGCGACCAAGCGCGAAAGAAAAAACAAAGGTTTAATAGAGCAAGTATCACTGCAAGGAAGGAAACGAAAAAGAAGTACTCTCTCTAACGTAATGCTAAGGCGTTGTTTCTCTTTTTCTTTTCTCTCTCTCTGTCGTGACTTTGTTTCTTTGGTCGACAACTACCCCACCCACCCATCCCCACACACGTGCACGCATGAAGACACAACCAGGTGGCCTGCACGCCCGTTGACTCTCTCTGCGCGCGAGCCTTCGCGGTCTAAATGCGCTGCACGACCGACACGGAACTCTCGGTTCTCTACGCCTCAATCCTTCCCGCCTGTACTCTAGGTGTCGCCCGACGATACCTACGTGTGTCTGTGAGTGTGTATGTGCCTGTGCGTGGCTGCGACTGAGTGTCGCGTGCTTCACCACATAATCACCTCTTGTGCCATGGAAGGAGCGCTCGGCGTCATCGCGTGTGATCAGCGAGGAACTTGCCCAAGTGTGAGAATGAGAGAGCGAGAAGAGAGCGCAACGCTGGCAAGCCGGGTGTCAGCATAGGCCTCCCCTCGCTGTGCGCTGGCCCCTGACCTCCCCCTTCCAACTGCACGTGTGCGTGTGACTGAGCAACTGGCAGCCTGTGCGTGCCATCCAGTGACATCTCCTCTCCTCTTCCCGTTCTGGCATTCAACGAGTCTAGCTTTGCGAATGGCCCTCTTTGCGAGAGAGACCGAGTACCTCCACTTCCGTTCACACGCGGACCACATGCTGCGACATGCTGCCTGAGCAGGCTCTCTCTCCGTTCACTTTACGCCCTCACCTCACCTCCTCACCTCCTTACCTTGTTTGGTGCGGTTGTGCAACGTAGCTGTGCGACACAGTTGGCTCTTTCAGTTTATCAGACTCGTGGCTGACGTCCGCCCGCTTCCTAGATCCGTGAGGCGCACCCTCACTTTCGCCTCTCTGTTGCGGCTGCCGAACCGCTCTCCCGGAGATGCACATTTTTAGCAAGGACCAGCAGGCCTTCCACCTGAAGCGCACACACGCGGAGAAGTGGTTCACACGGATCAATACGCTGCTGGTGGCGGTGCAACTCGCTTGCTTTCTTTGCGCGTTGATCCGCACGAGCATGAACGCGTCGAACTCGATGCAGAACTCACTCTTCTCGACTTCCTCGCTCGTGCTCAATCGTGCCTTTCTTGTGCCGGGCTGCACCTACGAGGTCACCCGGTCGCACGCCTTTTTCCGCAATGTCACTTATGTGATGACGCCTGATAACGTGGGCTACTACGTCAGTCGCGGTGTGCTGAACATCCGCTATCTGATGGCCATCACTGGCGTGCACATGGTCGTGAGCGCCATCAACCGCGTGTGGTTCGAGACCAACACCCACGAGCTCCGCTACCACTTCGTGGTCTTCCGCAAGGACATGGTGACCACATGGGAGATTCTCCTGATGATCATTGGCATCGTCATGACCATCGGCATCACAGAAGAGAATAAGATCATGCAAGAGTACCTGCAGTCGTGCTCAGACGTTGCAAACAGCTACTACTGCTCTGTCCTTCCCTACATTGAGCTCTACATTTCGTACTTCATCTCAGTAGGCGTGACGGCCATCAACCTACTGGTGGCCTTGTGGAACCTTAGCAAACCCAATCCCCGCGACCAGCTCATGAAGGAGGAGCAGGCTCGTCAGGAGGAGATTCGGGCCTTGGCAGAGCGATACCACCAGACAATCACCAATCCCACAGGCAATGGTGGCACTGCACCGGGTGACTACAGCGGCGCAGGCGGCGGCACCAAGGCGGACAAGGACCGGCCTTCCTCTGAGCTGCCGGGTGGAAGGGACGAGCTCGATGCACGCCAAGACGTGGGCGATGACATGGATCTGTACGACGACGAGGCGATGTACGACCATGACGGTGACGTGTATGAGGGGGGTGAACCCAACTACGACGAGGACGGCATGTTCGACGAGAACGTCGATGAGATGGGCCACGACGGCGCGTACGATGATGACGAGTACTACGATGGCGACGACGACGGCGCAGCGTATGACGAAGACGTGGGCCGCCACGCGGGCGGCGGGGACGACTACGCGCACGACATGGGTGAGGTGCCCGTCGACGTTGATGAACCGCTTGACGGGGACTTCGGGAAGGACGACCACGGCACGGCCGGCGCGGGCTCGTCGAACCTAGCGTCCCCTCTGGGTCTTTCTTCAGGTCCGCCACCGGCACTCACATCGTTTGAGGCGATCCCTAGCGCCGGTAACTCTGGCCGCGGCCGCGGTGCTCGTCACTTTCCTCCACCGACGAGTGTGGACGAGGGCTCGGAGGCGGCTGTCGTCCCGCCACCAGGCCGCCCTGCACGTGCCAACAAGATGCTGGCGCCGCCAACGCCGCTGGAGGGTCACAGCGGAGACAGCACAGAGAGGGCTTAGAGCAGCCCGTGTAGCGAGGCGTGCTCACAGCTGCACCATTGACCTCCCATACAAGTCACGTCTGTGTGTGTTAGACAAGCACACATTGCGTTTTCTTTAGAGAAGATTCTTCTTTTTCTTTTTCTTGTTGTTGTGAGAGGGAGCCACCCCGCACGGCTGCTGTTCTCCCCTCTTCAGTGCCCTTTTCTTTTTCTTGCTCGTTTCTCCACCAGTGTGGCCCCGTAGAGACGTGTGCACTCTTCTCCCTTCACACACATGCACTTCCTCGTCTTGCTTTCCACCGCCACAAAAACCTTTTTTTTTTTTGCGTTGACGAGTGCAGACAAGACAAAACGGGAAGCAACCAAAACAACAACACCAACAACAGACAACAAGAATAACACCAACCGTCGAACAGCGTATTCGCCTGTTCAACGAATGCGCATGCTCAACTCCGAGATGCGCACGGCCTCGGCGACGACTCTCTCTCTCCCATGGCAAGGCGACTCTCCCTTGAATGTTGCACAGTCACCCGACACTGTCATACATGCGCAGGTGCGTGCAGTAAGTGAAAAGGGACCTGCTGTGCCTGCAAGAGCTTGTATGATACGTGCCCGTGCTCTCGTTCTTTGAATGTGAACGGACACCAACGTTTGCCCTTTCCATCAACTTTTCTCTTTCTCTC
This sequence comes from Wallacemonas sp. TrypX, assembly GCA_030849625.1. Classification (NCBI taxonomy): domain Eukaryota; phylum Euglenozoa; class Kinetoplastea; order Trypanosomatida; family Trypanosomatidae; genus Wallacemonas; species Wallacemonas sp. TrypX. The sequence continues at coordinate 70,624 of JASANP010001052.1, forward strand.
CCCTTTTCTCTGTCTCTGTTTCGCTTCTCGACCCGCGTCACACACATCCGTGCTCGCCGCACACTCGCGCCACCCACTTGCCTCAGGACACTCCCAAGGTTCGATCCACCATGTCTGCCCCCGTCGAGTACTACCGCCCGCACGCCGTGGATGCCACCGTGCAGCA
>JASANP010001053.1:0-71704 GCA_030849625.1 Wallacemonas sp. TrypX
AGGCTCTGCGTGGTGTTGTGTGCACATGCGGGTGACATCGTCGAGGCCTCTAAGGCCTGGAGTCGTCCCCCACGCAAGAGAAAACCGGAGAAGGGAAAAAAAATGAGGAACGGAGTGGCACCTGCTGAGCGCCGTGGCTGTGTCGATCCCAAGAGATATGCACTGGTAGTTAATAGGTTCCAACTGTCTAGGTCGCATGTGCGAGGGGTTGTTGTCGTGGCCGTGGTCCGCGACACCCAATACAGCACTTGTGTCCTGATTTGGTGGACGAGAAACAGGAAAAGGAATAAAAAAGAAAAACTGGAGGAGAATGGTGTTCCGGGTCACTCGACGGGATTGAGTATTCAATGATCGGTGTCTCAGCTTATCAGGTCGTCGGTGCTTAGGCCTTGCCTACACCGATGTTGCACGCACCTGCGCTGACGGTGTTGCCGAACGACTTCTCCGGCGCGTAGGCGACGTGCAGGAAGCCGTCGTCGGCCTTGCAGCAGTCGTGCAGGTCACCGAGCGCGGTGGCAGCGACCGGCGCGCTGTCCTGGACGAGCAGCGTGACGCTCTTGCGGCGCAGGCTCGCGGCGTCACGCACGGCGCGCTCGAGGTCGGCGACTGTGGCGCTGCGCGGGAGCGCGACGAAGACGGGCTTGCTCTTGGCGTCGCTGGCCTGCGCCACGACGGGCACTGCGCCGGGGTACTTGGCGAGCAGGCGCGCGCAGTCGGCGCGGCGGGACTCGACGGAGGCGGCCTGGTACATGGCTGTGCGGGTGGTGGTGGTGGTGTTGGTGGTTGGCGGGATGGCGTTTAGTGGGGGAAATGGGGGGAGGGAAGAAGCTTGGCGGTGGGGTGTGTGACCGCGCGTCGGGAATCACCGCGGTGAACCAGTTGTGTGTGCACAGTGTGCAGCGAAGTCGGAAGAGTAGGCGCGAAGGAGAAGAACAAAGGAGGTGAGGCGAGATGTTGGGTGTGAGGTCAGGTCTGCGCGGGAGGTGGTGACGTGGGGAGACAGCCGCGGGAGGTCGGCGTGCGGCCGCCGCCACTGCTGATTTTCACGTGTGCGAGACGGAAATGTCATCGTCGCGCAAGCTGGGTCGTCATTGGGGACATGTCACCGTCGCGGCGTCGAACGCTTCACCGAAGCAGGTGTGTGTGTGTGTGTGTGTGTGTGTGTGTGTCCTGTTGCCCTCACGTGCTCGTCGTTCTTGATGGTGGTCGCGGACCTCTGCGACGAAGATGGCCTCCTAGTGCTCGCGGACGGTTTCACGGCTCTGCGTGGAGGCGTTCTCTGTCAAGAGCCACAACCAATGCATCTGCTGGAGCAGGAGTGGCTGCGGGACATCGGGGTCGACCTCCACCGCGTCGTCCGCGGCTGTTTGGCCACGCAAGTGCAGAGTCCGCCGGCGGGAACCGCTCAACTCAACCGGCGCGGCACGGCCAAGCTGCAGACGACGACCGGGCCCACGCGTCGATGGCGTTGGCCATGGTACGCACACCGCGCCCGGTGCAGCGTGCGTGCTTGTCGCCACCGTCGACCGCGTGCGCCGGGCCCATGCCTGCCGCGCGTCTTCAACATCAACAATCAGAGCAGTGATCGGTGGCGCCCTTGCCGGCGAGGGGAGCAGCCTCGCTTGTGCGGTGTCGCCGGGCAGCGCCGCGTCTGGGCTGCACCACAAAGCGTGCGACGTCGAGGTCCACCGTGAGTCGGCGTCATCCCCGTCGACGCCACGGACGATGGCCATCCACCGCGCTTCGAGCTCCAGCAGACCACCGTGAGTCTGCGAGACAGACTCATAGGCGGCACGCGCCTCCTTCACATGATCGCGTACGGGCAGCACCGACGCCAGTGAGGCAGCAGATGGGGGCGTCGGGTCGTCTTCCTCGCTCCGTGACGTCGCGGACGGGCGGGCCTCGTCCTCCGGCGTCGACGCTTGCGCAGGGGCCACGCCCAGCCGCGCCACTCGCCGCGCCTCTCGCTTTCGTTGCGTCTGCGCGGCTTCGTGCAGCGCGTGGGTGGCACTCTCGAGCAGCCGCCATGTGCCCGGGTGAAAGAGGCCCGGCAGCGTGCGGTCCTGCAGAACGGTCGTGTCGAGCGCGGACCACCACGACGACGTCCCCACAACGGGGGTCGGCACACCGCCGTGGCGGCTGCCGCTCCTCGTGGTGGGGGAGGAGGAGGCACCTTGTAACAACGCGCGCTGCTGCCGGACGGCCACGGAGGCGACCAGACCGACCATCACCAGCAGCGACTGCGGCCGCTGGGGGAGTACACAAACGCCGATACCGGCGGCACGCAACAGCGGCGCGTGCGGCCGCGTGTGAAGGAGCAGCGCGTAGTCCACCAGCGCCGATGACACCTCCGTTGACCACAGCGTCGCCGCGGTTTGACTGAGGAGAACCTTCTCCACGACACTGTGCGCCACTACCAGCGCCGCGAGCGAGAGGCTGGAGGCGAGTGACACGACAACAGCCGTCGAGGCGTCCGCATCCACGCAGACCGCGCGGTCGTCGCCGTCATTGCCACCGAGTGGCGCCGCGCTGTGAGGCTCGCCCGTGGTCATCTCTGCCCCGAGCCTCTCCGACGGCGCGTAGGAGGCGTGACGATGCCCAGCCTTGCCGAGCCCTGTGCTGATCGCCGGCGTTGGGAGCTGGGGAGACGATCGCTGTGCCCACTGCGGGTCCACGTGATCACCGCGGTGACGCGTGAGGTTGGCCACCTCTGCCTTCCGCCACGCGTCTTCGACGAGGGAACGAAGCGCCAGCACGCGGCGCCCCGTCAGATGCAGAGACTGCGCGACCACGGCAATGGGGTCACGCGAGATGCCCGCACGGAGTGCCGTCGACGACGTGCGTGTGGCGCTCATGTGCACGTGCGCGTAGTGGAAGCGCGTCTGCAGCAGCTGCGTGAGTGTACGCGTGGCGTGCGTGTAATCCTGCCCGTCTTGCCCGCTCGAGGCGGCGGTAGCGGCGCGGTGCGGCCCAGGGCGTCGCCCGCGCCTACGCGTCGCCTCTGCAGTATGTGACTTGGGCGAAGGCGTGGTCTCGCTCGTTTCATGTGCACGCGCGGCCCAGTACGGCACCGTGTGCGCTGCGCTGAGGCCGTTGCTACCACTGAACGAGATGAGAGTGGCGGACTCGACCTCCACGCTCAGCAAGGGGTGCGCGAGCGAGAAGGAGGCGTGCGTCGTGGTAGGGTGGCCTCGCGCAGACGCCCCACCGCGGGAGCGCTTGCGGGAGCTCGCGAAGGGTGTCTCCTTCACGGGCCGCACAAACAACGTCGAGGTGCGGGTCATTGCGCGTGGACCCGTCTCGCGCGCGATGAGTTTGTCAATGATACTCTGGTATGACACCGCCGCGCTGGCCGCAGACGATAACGACGACGACGATGAAGGGGAGGCGCTGGCGAGGGGTAGCGAGGCAGCGAAGAGAGCTCGAGGCACCAGTGCGTCGGTGCGCAGGTAGCTGTGCGCGGCGCTCGTCCCGTCGCAGGTCCACCGGACCGAGAAGGTGTCGTGCCCTGCGCCTGGAGAGACTGCCGGCGGCGATGGCGCTGAACACGCCTGAGAAGGAAACACCGACGTGAGCGACGCTCGCAGCTGCTCGCGCGAGCCGCCCTGGACGGCCCACCACATCTCGGGGCGAAAGCACAGCGTCAGCGTCATGGCTGACGCCACCGCACCACTACCACCACACCCGCTCCACACGCCGTCGGAGCAGACTTCACCCACCACAAACTGGCCGCGGTGCGCCGTGACGTCGTCGCCCGCCACCGACGACGCGTGAGGCATGTTCTCGGCGACAGCGGCTCTTATCCCGCCGCGGGGTCCCGCGTGCGTAGGCACCCACACCGCCACACTGCTGCCTCGCCCTACCAAGTAGTACGGCAACAACAGCGGCTGCGGGACCAAACAGGTGAGGGTGACGTCTGCGTCCCGCGCACTGGCGCGTGATCCGCCGCTCGCCATGTGCTCCTCCAGAAGAAGGCAGCACAAGATGCTGGGGACGGCCGTTTGCAGAACGTGCTGTAGCGGTGCGGAGAGTACCTTCTGACGCATGAGCACCGCCGCGATGTGGGTGTTCTCCTCGTACAGCGCGGATGAGACGGCGTCGACATGGGCGGCAAATTTAATCGCGGAGGCCATGCAGTAGTCGCGACGTGCGCGTCGAGTGACATCGTCGTCGTCGTCTGTACCATCGGCAGGTCCCGTCAGCGCGAGCCAGCGATCCACCAGGTTGGTCGCAACGCGCTGCACGACGGTCTCATCTCTGTCTGCGAGGCTGACGAGGAGCTGCTGGAGCACCTCCTGGTGCCTCTCCGACTGCCCCTGCTCCTTGACGGCTGTAGTAGGGCCACGAGCGCCTGGCCGGCTCTTGCGGCTCGGGGACACACCATGCCCGTGCTCGGCGGAGGCCGCCACCACACGCGCCGCCAGCGCCTCTATCAAGACGGTCGAGTGCCCCAGCGGCGGTGGGCATCGGTGGGGTGGCACCGCAGTCGCACCCTTGTTGTTGGTGGCACCGGATGCAGCGTCGAAGCGGCGGTGACTGCTCTCCGATGACGGTGACAGGGGTGCCTCCGCTTCTTCGTCCTCGTGTGTGACTTCCCCATCAGGGTCACATTCACCCAGCGCTGTTTCGTCCTCCGCTGCCGCCGCGACGGTCTTGGACTCGTAGAGCTCGAACAGACGAATGAAATGGAGCACCTCGAGCGCCCACACACTTGGCTCCTGTTGCACCAAACCGGCGAGCACGTCGCCAGCGTCAACGTCAACGTCCCCGTCGCCGTTGCCGTGGTTCAGTTCCGCAGGCGCGTCCTCGGCCGTCACCACCGCCTCCAACGCGGCGTAGTCAGGACTCCACACACAGCCCGTATGAAAGAGGAGGACAAGAAACACGACGTCCGCGCCGATTAGTTTGCGCCAAACATGAAAACAGCGCTGCCAGCGATCGAGACTGTGTGTGAGCCACGAGGAGGACGCATCGGATGTTGGGGCGTCGTCTGCGGGAGGAGAGCACAGCTGCGCGTGAAGGAGAGGGAGCAGACGCTCAATAGATCGTGCGTCGGTGTCAATGGCTGCCATTACGTGCACGCGTAGAGGAGCGATAACCAGGTGTGTGTGTGTGTGTGTGCGGCAATCACTTCTTCTCCTTCGTCTTCAGCTACGCGTCAGGGGAGTCAACGTCTTTGTCGACTCACCACCTTGTTCGAGCTCCGCTGGCCGCCTTTTCTTCTACGGCGACCGCGACAAAAAGGTACTACGAATGTACGTGTGTGTGTGCGTGAGAGAGAAGGAGAGGGACAGAGAGAGAGAGAGAGAGAGAGAGTAGGCGCAGGAAGAAGGATGACGAAGACCCCGTGAGCTAGTCGGAAAGAGAGGAGCGAAGACCGCGACCGGCATCCAAAGCCATCGCCGAGGTTCAGAGGAGGGCCATCACCACCACCAGGCTCTCTGTGTACGCGTGTGTGTGAATAATCTTGTTCCTATAGCTACCAGAGGGAGAAGTAAGAATGGAAAGTGTAGATGGAATCTTCGTGGCAAGGAGGTTGCTTGAGCGTCGTCTGTGTCTGTTGTCTCGGTTGACGACTCCTCCGTTTGGGATCCCTCTGGACCTTCTCCTGCTCTCGTCCTCACTTCCGTGGACTGGCCTATTAGGCATACTTGCGCTTCTTTTGCTTTGATCTGATCAGTACGGCTAAACTTGCGAGGTGCTAGGGTCTCCTTCAGGCCCTTGCCTTCATCGAGTCCCAGTTTTGGCGGAATCGAAGATGAAGGGGGAAGGAGGGTGGGCAACCCCATGAAACAATGGAGAAAATAAAAAATTTCTCTTTTTTTTTTTTGAAACCTTGTAAACAAGTTGTTTTCCGAACGAATGTGGGGAGGGAGGTGATTCTGATGGAGTTGCCGAGAATCCTCGTCACCCAAAGGGAGAGACAAAGAGGAAATAAAGAGGAATAAAGAGAATGGTGGAAAGGAACACTGGTGGGAGGGAGGAAATAAAGAGAGAAGGGAAAGAAAATTTTTTTTTCTCTCCACGGAAGTGAGTCCTCAGGTAGCTATAGGATGACAGAACGTGAGGAGGAGAGGAACGGTGGACGCGTGAGTCTCGGATCATTCAACAGCTTGAGTTTCACTCATTTTGTAATGTGCACCGCGCCAAGCGAGTGGGGGGAGGAGAACTACTGCCGTTCCTCCCACCTTGCAACTGCATTGCTCAGCGATTTCCCTTTGGCTGGCATAATAAGTGAACAAGTCGAAAACCGTGGAACGCAGGGGGGGGGGGGATTANGCGTACGTTCACACAATCAAGAGAACCACACAGCGGAGACACCGCGAAGAAGAACGGAAGAGACCACCAGGCGTGTGACTGAGAGCGGCAGTCGCACACGGCACGTTCTCCACGGTGCATGACAGACGCCTTCTCACTTTTCGTCCATTCTTCCTCGTCTTCTTCTCTCTGTACCACAGAGACAACCGCACCACCGCCCCACAGTCTGACAATGGCAAGCAATGAGCCGATGTGGCAAGTCAGCCTTGCACAAGCTAGTCACAGGCATTGTACAGGTAGTCCATAAGCTTCACTTCATTGTCGACGCCCATGTTCTTGCGAAATGCCTCGTCGGCCACACGCAGGAACAGGTTCTGGATCTTCTCGTCGGCCAAGGAGCTTGGCACACTGGGCAGGCCTTGCGCCACGCTGGCAGCGTAGTGTGCCCCCTGCTTCTTGACAAACGCCGCGTCGTCCTGAAAAACAGGCCTGGCGGATAGCTGGGCCTCGGCAAACTTCATGAAGCCCGCGGTGTACTCGTGACCGGGAAAGACAAACGTGGACGCGTCGCGCGGCCCTGTCGTGTCTTGATTCATCGTGTACACCTTATGCATCGCCTTGCACATGTCGCTGGCGTCGCCTTCAAAGAACGCACCGAGACCGCCGAGGAACATGGTGTCACCCGTGAAGAGAGCCGCACCGGCGGCGGGCTGCTCCGCACACCACACACGGTAAAGCACATGTCCACTCGTGTGGCACGGCGTGTCGTACACGTCGATTCGCAGCGCACCCAACGCCGCGACGGCGGCGCCTTCCTTGACGGGATTCGTGACGCCGGGAATGCCGTCACGTGCGCCGCCGATGACGCGGAAGGTCGCCGCAGGTGAGCCGGCCGTCTCCAGCCTGGCGCGTAGCTTTATGTTCCCACCCGCATGGTCCCAGTGCTTGTGTGTCGAGAGAATAGTGTTGAGCTTGTGGACATCGAGGCCAGAGCTGGCCTCCGCCTTGATGTGGGCGAGGAGTGGCTCGAAGTCGTCGTTGACATCCACAGCCGCGAGGGCACCCGTCGTGTGGTCGTGCACGAGGTACGAGAAGTTGTCTTTGAGGGTGGGGATGATAGAGACGGAGAAGGCCCCACCAAAGACTTTGGTGACGGTCTGACGTACAGGCATTTTGTTTTCGTGTTATGTAATGTGTGTGTGTGTGTGTGTGTTGTGTATGTGCTTCGTGTCCACGATCGACAAGCAAAGGGGGCGGAGGAGGTGGGACAAGGGAGCGCGACACCAAATATTGTGAGAAAACGTAGATGATGAGAAAGAGAAGCAGCGAGTGGAGGTGGAAGTGGAATATGAAGAGAGAGATAGAATGGTTGGGGATACAAGTAGAGCATTCAGAGGCGAGCGACTTGCCCATGTGGTGGCCCGCTTGCGTGAACACGAACACACACATACACACACAGGTGACCGACTGGAACAGCCAAAAGAGTTGTGCTGGGCACGCGTCCCTCTCTCTTTCTCTCCATTTCGTCCCGGGGCATTCACCCCAGCACAGGATTCTAGTTCCTGTGTCTCGCTCTCCTCCCCTCCTCCCCTATCTCCGCGGCACGCAGAAACCTGCGTCAGCCCCACGTGAAGACAGCCCCACCGGTTTCTCGTTCTTCTTGGTGTCATCATAGTTGGGGAGGACCAGGCCTGAATCTGTGTCTGCACATCATGAAGAGTGGCAGAACACATCCAATCAACGCAAATAGCACCCTTTGTTTTTTTTTTTCGCGGCAGCCTCCAGCCGAGCAAAAAAGGAGTAAGAAACGAGAAAAGACGCAGAGGCGTCGTCAGCATAGTCACACAGAGGTACGCAACGAAAAGAAAAATCAAGATAGACATAACTATGGGGCGTCCATGGGCGACGAGTAGATGCTCTCATCCGTGCATCCACGTCCCCACATCCCTCTTCTCTGCTGTCGAGCGTTGTGGTCCCTCATTTCTTCCCCCTTTTTTCTGTTTCGGTTTCAACTTCGCGCATTTTTTCTTTTTTCTTTCATCTTCTCCTTTCCTCATCATCACGAGTAGAAATCGTACTGGTCACCGCCCGTCTTCTTGATGACAGTGCGATAGGCGTTCTCAAGGTCGCGCGGCAGAATCACGTAGCGGTTCTTGCGCACCGCGAGCATGCCCGCCTCCTGACAGATGGAATGAATGTCGGCGCCGCTCAACTTCTCGGGACGCGTCACGAACTCCTCCAGGTCCACCTCCGGGCTCAGATTCATTTTGGACGTGCTGACCTGAAAGACAAGCCGCTTCTGTCGGCGATCGGGGTGGGGGAACTCGATCTTGCGGTCCAGACGACCCGGGCGAAGCAGGGCGGGGTCCAGCGTGTCCCAGCGGTTGGTCGCCATGATGACCTTGACATTGGTCGTCTGGTCGAAGCCGTCCATCTGCGTGAGGAGCTCCACGAGCACGCGCTGCACCTCGCGATCAGCACCCGTCTGCGCATCGAAACGCTTCGTGGCGATCGAGTCGACTTCATCGATGAAGATGATCGCCGGTGCGTTCTCACGCGCGAGACGGAAGACATCGCGCACCTTGCGCGGACCCTCACCGAGGTATTTCTGCACGAACTCGCTGCCCACGACGCGAATAAAGGAAGCGTTCGTGTGGTGCGCGACCGCCTTCACGAGCATCGTCTTGCCTGTGCCTGGAGGTCCGTAGAGCAGCACACCGCGCGGTGGGTCAATGCCGATCTGCTGGTAGAGACCGGGGTGCGTGAGAGGCAGCTCGACCGCCTCGCGGATTTCTTGCTTCTGCATGTCAAGCCCACCGACATCCGAGTACGTCACATCGGGTCGGTCGCTCGAGTTGAGAAGGGAGATGGTGGCGTCCGTCTCGCTAGGCAGTAGCTGCACGCAGGCGTTGCTGGACTTGTGCAAGCCCACGCTGGCGTTCGGCTTCAGCTGCTCCTTGTTGAGCGTAGAGAGAATCTTCACAAAGTATTGGGTACCGCTCGTGCCACTGACAATACCCCGCGACGCATCCACGGCTTCCACGAAGTTGCCGAGCACGAGGGGGACCGCCTGGATACGACGAACTTCCTGCTTGGCTGCGCTCTCCTCCTTCATGAGCTGGTGTGTTTCGGTCTTGCAGATGAGTGTCTTGAGGTCGAGACTCTCAATCCGCTTCCGCAGACGCTCGTATTCCTCGTAGAGGGAAGCAGGGGCCTCGGTGGACTCGCGGCTGTCCGCATCTGCCGCGCTCTTCCTTGTCGACGCGGCCACTGTTGTCATGACTCTCACACTCACTCGTGAGTATCTCTCTGTGCGTGGATGTGTGTGCGAGAAAGCGATGCGATACGTGACACGCAGGCGATCAGTGAATGCAATAATAATAAAAAAGAAAAGAAAATAAGTTTCAATCAGCAGTGGCCGGCACCTAGGTGGATTGAGGCGGCGGCGATGATGAACCTTTTGAAGCGCTTCTTTCAGCGAAAGCGAATTGCGAAGAACGTCCGTGAAGCGAACAGGCAGGTGTGTGTGAGTGTGATCGTGGATGTTGTTCACGGCACCAGTTGTTGCGGTGCTGCGGTGCGGAATTCGCGTGAGTGGCCGGAGAGGGGAAGCCAGAAAGCACGACCGACGTTGATGGGCGGTGCTGTCTGTGATGATCACCTGAACCTCGAGTAGGCAAGTAAACTCACCTATTCTTTCCTTTTCTTTCGTTTGTGTGTGTGTGTGTGTGTGTGCATTCATCGCAGCGATGAAACGTGAGCAACATGAAAAGAACAACGAGAACAGAAAAGACAGGGGGGGGGGTGACTTTGCTAAGAACTCGCCCCGCGTGTCCGGGGCCAAGAACAAAGAAATAAGAAGTTACACCAACGGCGCCAAAGCAAAGCAAACAAACAAGGATGCGGTGGGTCACACCGCGCCCTGTGCCCCTCTCACTCTCTGGTACCATGAATATCCCCGACGGTGTGCCTAAAGAGAGCGCGCGCGCGAGAGCGTGTTGCTGAACGGGTATTTAGAACCACCTGCCTCCATGATTATTGGGTCTCGCCAGTAGCAGCGGTGACTTCTCCTCCTTTCCCTATCCCTTTGTGAACGCGCACTTTTTTTTTGTTCTCCTTGGTGCGTCACGGTGAGAGGAGACGACACACCCCACTCCACATAGAAGGCACAGGCACTTCTGGTGAGCCGGTGAATAACGGAGAACATCGGTTTTTTTCCGTTTCAAGAGAAGACTTGCATCTCTTTCCTTCCCACTCTCGGGCTAGAAGAAGATGATGAATGCGAAAAAAAAAAATCACGAATAAGGTCATCAGAAAGAGAGAGGGAAAGTGAGTGTGTGTATGAGAGAGAACAGATACAAAAGGAAGAGAAGAAAGAAGAAAATAAATTAAGAAAATATGCGAAAGACCATGCGGGATCGTAAGATAACCCTCTGGTGGTTGGTGGACACATACAAAGCAAGAAAAATAAATAAAAAACACAAAACATGTCGAAAGGGATGACAACGAAAAACTAAGAAACTGCACGAATGCGCATTCCGATGCTTCTGGCTGTGCGTGTGTCTGCGTGCAACGCGCCATGACGCCACATCACTCGTCTTCGCCCTCTCTTCCTGCCCCCACACTGATCGCCTGCATTCCCGATGCAGCCCCCTTTCCCCAAACACACGACGCAAAAAACAGTAAAAAAGAAAAAAAACACAGATGCATGTATAGAGGGGGGGGGGCGCAGGGGTCGGTCACCACGTTTCCGCGAACGCACAAGCAACCATCGATGAGTGTGCATAAAGAAAAGAAAAGCAAAACGAAACAGCAAAAAAGAAAACAACGGGACCTGCTTAACAGAGAATATGAGTGCCATGCGCACCAACGCTGTCAAGTTCTTTTTGCCTGTTCGGCACACACGGCTAAGTGATGTGCGACTTTACACGGCTTCTGCTTTCATCAGATGACGGGGTAGCTCGGAGGCGTCGACCGTCCGCAGCAACGGAGGGGTGGGTGGGTGGGAAGTATGACTTCGCCTTCGCTCTGTGCATGGCGTCCAAGGGAAAAATAAGAAGGAGAGCAAAGAGAAAAAATCGAAAAACAGCACCAGCAGTTTTTACCATGTGTGTATGTATGTGTCTCGTGCACTGAGATATCCCGCCAACTTTGCGCGAATCATTCTTTATCAGTGCTTATGTGTGTGTGCGTGTGTGTGTGCATGTGGTAGCGACGCATCGCCTTCGTCTTCGCGTTTGCTCTCACAGCGCCACCCCGCACAGCTCACTTGCTCCACTGGTGTCAATCCACCAAACAGATACACAGCTTACCAAAAAAGCATATATGAGGAGGAAAACCATGAATCAAGAAAAAAAAAAGAAAATCGGAAGCAAACAGTGTTCAAGATCTACATCGGCGTCAACACTCCCTTTTCAGCACGGCGGAAAGGGGGCGAGCTTGAGCAGGCGCGCTGCCATCGACCGCCACCGCTCATCCCTCAGACAGTGTGCTTCAGGTGTGCGGCCTCTCGCCGCCATCGCCGTAGTTCCTCGCGTGGGTCCAGCGGACCCTCCGCAACATTGAGCTCCTTCACCTCATTCGTCGTCACCGCATCGGTGGCCGTCGTCGGGCTGCTGCGAGGCGAGTGCGGCGAGTGCGGCTCGACCGGCAACGCCGGCAGGTGTCCCTCCGGTGTCTCCGTGGCCGTGCTTGATCGTGGTGGGGCAGGTGCGGGGCTCGTGGGAACCTTCCGTGACACCGAGGCGGAGAACTGCCGAATGAGCTCGCGGCTCGGCGGCGGCGGGGTGATGGTGGCCACGTCACTGGTCGCCACCAGCGGTGAGAGGCGCGGGTGCGCACCGACAGAGGCACACGATGAGGGCGGCGCGGCCGCACCGGTGACGGTGCTGTGCAGCGGACTACTCTTTGCGGCGTGCACGTCGGTGAGTGGCTTCCACTTTGACATCGGTGCGCGCTGAGCACGTGTGAAGAGTGGTGAGGACTGTGTGACCGAGGAGGCCTGCGGGCTGCGGCTGCTGTACTCGTGCGTGGGCCCTCCAGCCACCGCACCGGCCGTGGCGAAGGAGGTGTCGGGGCTGGCAGAGACGCTGTGAGCAACCAACGCATGCGGCGCGCCACCTCCCACGCAGATGTGCGAGAGGGTCTGTGGGGAGTAGCCAGCGGCAGCGTCACTACCCGCACCGCCGTGCCGCACCGTGCCAGCGGTGCCGAGCACGTGCGGCAAGGCGATGCTAGAAACGGTGGTGAGAAGGGACGGCGAGTCGACTGATGTGGACGGCAGGCAAAGCACGTCGTCAGCCACGCTGGCGTGCCCTCCACCTTCGGCGGAAGAGGCACTCGTCGTTGGCACAACAACGCCGCCGGCGGTTGTCGTCGTCGTCGCCGTCGTCGGCGGCGTCGTCGTCATCCGTGGTGCCGACGACCCGCTACCGACGCCGTGCCGACTGCGGGCCGCCGGATTGTTCGATCGCCGGAAGGAGCCACTCGCGTCGAGTCGCGCGCCACTCGGTGACATGGACGGCGGTGACGGCGACATCATGTTCGTTGACAAGGGCGAGACCGCAGCGAAGGAGGCGTTGGGCCCCGTGGCATCGTCAGACGAGGTCGCACCACCGCCGGTGCTGCTCTCAAGGACAAGCGCGCGCCGGCCGGGTGAGTTGCCGGTGCTGCTTTCGCCGCTGTGATCGCGTGTGGAGCTCGGGGCGTGCGGGACGCTGACACTGAGGCTGCCCTGGCGTGCGCGCTCGGCCACAGGAAACACCAGTGAGCTGACAATGGTTTCGTCTGCCTGTGTGGGCACCGGCGGGGACGGCGGGGAGGCATCGTGGCGCGTCGCGGCGGCCTTGGCGATTTGCAGCTCACTTCTGAGTTTCTCAATCGTCTTGTCACGCTCCTCCAAGAGCGCGCGTAGTTCCTTTTGCAGCGCCTGCGACTGCTGGAGCTCTTGCTGAAGGCTCTCCACCACTGGGTCCACGGCGTGCAGTGCCGATGCGGTCGGGCTGCGGTGTGCAACCGTGGTGGCGACATCAACAGCAGATGGCACGTCGAGCGATGCGCTCTGCGGCGTGCCGAGTGGTGTCTGCGGCTGAGAATCCACATGTGTCGCTCGCCGCACCACAGAAGTCCGCAGGCTGCCGTACTCCCGCCTGTACGCGTGGCTGATGGCCTTCTCCTTCTCCCACTGCTTCAGCAGTTGAACGGCAGCCTCTTTCCACTCTTGTAGGTCATCACCTTCAGGCAACGTGCGCGCCACCGTCGCCCGGCGTGTGCTCGGCGGGAGATCCCTCGACGTGGCGGCTGTCGCGGTGGGAAGCACCGGCGACGCACGTCGGTGCGGCAGCTGCAGTGGCGAGTTCTTCGCCTGAACGGCGGGCGTACATGGCGCACAGGAAGGGGCCTCCGCGTGGCCCACAGAGTCCGTCTCGGCGGCTGGTCTGGGCGTGGCCGCCGCCGCCGCCGCCGGTGAGGCCGTCTCCCCCATGTCGCTCTCCGTCAACGGGCTGGCGTCGCCGTAGAGCGTGGTGGGTTGGTAGCTGTGACGACGTCGGCGTGAAGAAGGCACCGTGCTCGAGCTTGCCGTGGTCGTGGTGGACGAGGCGGCGAGGGGGTGTGAGTGGCTGACGCTACCGGTTTTGGCGCGTGCGGTGGCGGACAGCATGACGGAGCTGTCCGCAGTCAGGTCGTGGTCGGCATCGAGGAAAGGGACGGTGTCCACAGTGTCGGTGTTCGCCGAGTCGGAGCCGGGCCGCTTCACCGCGCTGTCGACGCGGAAGGTGTGAGACATATACGCTGCTGAGGCAGCCAGCGTGTGTGCCTGTGTGAGTGCCCTACTGACCTTTTTTGTGACGAGAGTACACACAAACAGATGTGTGATGAGTGGCGGCTACGCACGTGTGCACTCGACGCACCACCGCAGGCCGCGGGAGAAGGCAGAGGAAAAAGAAGAAAAGGATCGGCCTCGATGGGGAGCGACGCGGACGGGAGAGGGCTTATCAAATATCCTGATAAAGGAACAGTAATCAAGCAAAACAACAGACAACAATAGCAGCCCGGTCAGTGTGCGGGTATGTGAGTGTGTGTGACGACCTACCGTCTAAAACTAAAAATGAAAAAAGAGTGGAGGGGAAAAAAAGACAAAGCTTCACAGAAGAACGGCTCCGCGGTTGTGCGTGCTCTGCTGTTGATGTTCTTCTCTGGCCGCGGCGATCGACGCCGTGTAGGTAAACACGCACGAGGGTGGCGGAGGAAAAAGAGAAAAGGAAGGAGGAGGAGGATGCGGTGATCCAAAGGAGTCGATGTGCCACGGAGAAGAAAAGTAAGAGTGGCCGCAGCTCTGGCTTCACTCACCCGTTTCTTTGCGGGCAGATCACAGTCGCGAGTGCATGATATCTTTCTCTCTCTCTCACACACACGCGCGTAATCAGAGGCACATGAACAACCAGGTGATGAAAGGCGGCGTCACCGTGTGTTGACGCTCTTTCTCTCTTTCACTTTCCCCCAAAGCTGTTCGTCGCAAATACACACGAAGCGAGCAACTACTTTCCTCGTTCGACTCTCCGTCGCCGCCACCAACGTAGCGGCTCATACGTGCAAAGAGGACAGAGAGGCCTCATAACTCACCACAACCACACACACACCCACACACAAACACGCGCTATGAAAAAAAAAAAAAACGAGCGGTAACAAGAGACGAAAGCAGTCACAACTGTGTGAAGTAGCCCCCCAACGATCGTCGTGCACTGCACGCGTCATTCCTTTTCTTCTCTTCTTTTTTTTCAAGGGGGCCTTCACCACTCAGTAGCCTGCCGTGCCCGTGTCGAAGAACGTGAAGGGGCGGCCCATCACCATGCCGTCGTGCGGTTTGTCGGTGAGACGCGAGTCGTTGATGGTGTGCACGCCGTTGTCCTTCCGAAGAATACCTGTGCGTGTGCTGCTTGTCGGTGGCGCCGCACTGGTACGAGCGCGGCTCTCGAACAGCGCATGCACGTCAGACGAAAAGTCTGGAAGTGTCGTCTCACTTGTCAGCATCTCCTCGTCGCCCTCCTCGACTGTTGAGAGAACGCGCTCGTAAAGTAGTACGTAGGCGGTCTCGCGCGCACTGTACACGCCGCGCTTGCCGAGAAGAATGTCCTGCATGCGCGCGGCATCAATGGTCTGGACGTGCGAGTCGTTCACCATCACCCAGCCTTCACCGGCGCGGCCAGTGACATCGATTCCGCCACGCGTGGCGCGCAGATACGGCGTGCCGAGTGCAGCGGTGCTCTCCTCATCCTCGGTTTCGGCGAGAAGTGACGTGGCGGTGGCTGGGTCGAGTGAGCACATAAGGGAGTGTGCACCGGCCTCTAACGGCGCATCCAACGCGATGCCTACGCGATGGGCCTCCAGCTCCTCGGCCAGCTTGGCGGCGTAGCGGATGATGGCCCCCCTTTCCGCTGTGTCTCGCACCTCACTGGGCGGCTTCAACGCCGCATCGGGCGCAGCGGCGGCGGCGGTGTTGTTCGCTTCATGCGCTGTCATGACACTGTGCGTCGAGCCCTCACGATGACGAACAAGGGTGTAGTAGTGCCCGCTGTATGGGGTCGTGCCGCTGTGCACAAGAATCGCGCAGAGCCGGAATGGCACGTAGACCGGCGCAGCCGCGGTGTCAACGGTGGCGTCGGTGGTGTGGAGGGGCTCTGCGTCGTCCCCGCTGCCCGGCGCGTGCTGCGGCACCACCGGCAGTAGCACCACCTCTTCCATCGCTACCGGCTGCACGAGCTTCCCGAAGGACAGCGTGGCGCGATCAAATGCAAATCTCTGGAGCTGCAGAGTCAAGTAGTACGGCACCCCCTCGACGGAGAGTCCCAGCCGAGCCATGGTGTCCGACGTCAGCGCTTCTTCGCCTTCTTTTTCGTTTTCTTCGTCTGTCTGCTCCTCGTCAGGCGCGGCGACGTCAGCTAAGCGAGCAGCGGTGGCCGGCGGTGGCGACGGGCCAGCGAGCACGACGGTGGAGAGATCGGTGTCCGTACGCGCGTCACACCGCGTGCACCGCAGCTGGTTGTCGCCCGTGAGAACCTCCCGGTTCCGCTGCGGGTCGGCGGTTTGCCAAAGAAGGTGCTGAATAGTTACGGTGCACGGGTCAACGTAGGCGGTGGTGTCAGAGGCTTCATCTTGCTTGTCGACCGCGACGGGCGCGTCGCTCGCACCAGCTGGCGCGGGTGATGCGTCTTGACCTTCCGCGAGTAGTCCCTCTTCATCCACCGCGCCGATGGAGATGTCTTGGTCTTGTGCGCTGCAGAAACTGTTGTGGCTGCGTTGTCCGGCTGAGGCATCCGCGGCGCTGTTGACTTCCCACGCCACTTGCTCGGTCTCATCCGGTGAGCCGCTCGCCTGGCTGGTGTAGACGGTACGTGCTTCGATGTTCGTATGCGGCAGGGTGTGCACGTGCGTGGCCGAGGCTGTGAGCGTGTTGTTTATTCCCGCGCTCGGCTCGTCGCCGCCCACCTGCGTGTTGCCCCAACCGCGGGAGGGCGGCGGGAGGGGCCCCGCAAAGCCGACGATCCCAGCCGACAACGCTGCCTCAGAGGGATTCGCGTCGACGCCGGCCTTCGTCTTAGGGACGATCAGCGAGAGATCCCAGAAGGCGCTGCGTGAGGTGCGCACGTCGTCGCAGACGCGGCAGCGTAGACGCGTGCACAACGCACCGCCAAACCAACGCTCCACAAGGGAGCGCGGCTTGGACAGAGCCGCGGCAGAGGCAGAGGCAGACTCGGGCGACGGTGGTGATGGCGGTGACGTCGGCGGGTGCGGCGTGTCCATGCACCACCTCTTCTCAGCGCGGTCGAGGAGTTCGAGCAGCATTTTGCAGAACTCCGACGCGTCGTGCTGCTGCCCATCGCGGAAGAGGGCGGGCAGCGCATCCAGGAAGGCGTGCATGTCGATGCTCGTCGTAGTGGCGTGATTACGGTAGATGCGCCAGTTCATCTCACCGAAGAGCATCACCAGCGCGAAAAGAGTGCGCAGGTCCGCTGCGTCACTCGCCTCTTCTCCCTCCTTCGCTTCCGCAGCACGCGGTGCGTCGCTGGTGGAGCTGGAATGTGGTGCCGCGCCGTCCGTATCGCCGCCGCGCTTGTCTACAACACGCGCACGCACAGCGAGAAGCATCTCCTCAAGCACCTCGCGCGGTTCGTGTGCCCGCGCGGGCTGTGACGGCACCGTCGGCGGCAGCGGTGGCGCTTCTGGGAACGCGGACGACCCACCCAGTGCTTGCTTCGGACGCTTGCACACGATGTAGTTGCGCGTGGCTGATTCATCGTCGTCAGACACGCCGCTGCCACCACCACCACTGTCGCTGTTGGTGGTCGCTGCCAACGCAACTGGACGCGACGGCACGGTGAGTGGGGCTGGCTGGCCAAGCGATTGCAGTGCGACACGCACCAGCGCACAGATGAAGGGCCGGCAACGACAGAGCAGTTGCACCACACTGTTGACGAAGCACGTGTTGCCCGCATTGACGAGGCCGACGAATGCACGTCGCAAGGCGTCGTCCGCGGCGCGTGTCGCCACGGTGCC
This sequence comes from Wallacemonas sp. TrypX, assembly GCA_030849625.1. Taxonomy (NCBI): domain Eukaryota; phylum Euglenozoa; class Kinetoplastea; order Trypanosomatida; family Trypanosomatidae; genus Wallacemonas; species Wallacemonas sp. TrypX. The sequence goes on from JASANP010001053.1 coordinate 17,812, forward strand.
AGCCGGAGCCGAGACCGATGCGCGCGCGGACGGCGGATCCGCTTTCAACAGCGCCCACTCATCCGCTTCCTCTTCCGTCAGCTCAGCGACAGCAGAGCCCGCCGCGGGTGGCACTGGGTCAGTGCTGGTCATCCGCACGGACGTGCGCAGGCGGCCGTGGTACAGCTCGCCCAGGACAGAATCAACGTCATACAATTGGGTGTGCGCGCTGCCGGCAGCAGCCGCGGAGGCACAGGACGGCGCCAGTACCCGCGACTCCACTAACTTCTCCACCTTGAAGAGCGCTGGGATAGAAAACTTGTCTCGCAACACGCATCGGGCGAGCTCGTCAAAGTCTGTGCACCACTGCATGAACTGCTGCCGCACCGCGATCTCCTCTGGCGTGTAAAACACCGCCAACCGGTCGAGCAGCGTGCGCCTCTTCATGTTCACCCACTTCCAGTCCGTTAGCGAAAGCTTCTCGACCAGCTCTAGCGCAACGGTGCGCACTACGGTGGCAATCGCCGACTGCTGCTTGAGGTTCGCGGTCATGTCGGCGTGCAGGGGTGGCAGGGGGAGGGGCAGCTGGAGCAGGTACTGCACATCGTCCTGTGTGTACACACACGAGAGGCTCTCCACGGGCGTCCAGCTTGTCGATGGCACCACACCGACGCGCGCGTAGAAGTGGACCGTGGCGATGAGGTGGTGGAGATTGGTGCACAGCCGGCTCAACACGTCGCTGCCCGCATCAGACAGCGCCTCGCTGTCGTCAGGGTTGCCTCTGCCTTCACGCAGCCAGCCGAGCCGCCGCTCCACTTCGACGGAGAGGTACACGGCCGCGCGGTGGAGAGACCAGCAGGCCTGCGCCACGCTCCGCGGCACACGATTGACGACCTCGGGTACTGTCGCGGACGAGTGCTCGCCGGGCACGTCCTCAGGCACGCGTGTGATGACACTGCTTGGGTCCGTGGCGTCGACTGCCGCGGTGCTTGTCTCACTCGCCTGCCTGGTGCGGCTGCTGCCATCACCGCCGCCGCTGCTCGTTGTCGTCTCCGCCGTGGAGGACCACGTCGTCACCCCGTGCGCAAGCAGCGCACACAGGGCACCGGCAAAGACACTCTCGTCGACCTTCGCAGCCACCTGTGTGAGAACCAGCTCAGCGATGGAGAGGTTCGCGTAGGCCACGGCGTCGTCCGAGTGCATGCGGGCGGCCTCCGCGATGAAGACGTCGGCGCAGACCTGCGGGTACGCCGTGCGGAGCGTGCCCTTGATGAGCGCCGCTGCGAGTTGGAAGCGGTTCGGTACCTGTGCGATCTGCTGGGCAGGGTCCGCGGTCACCGCTTCAGTGGCAGGTGCAGGTGGCTCTCCCGAGGCTGGACCGTCTTTGTGGACTGCCGAGGCCGGGACCAACACGACGAAGCGCTGAAGGGCGATGAGACGAGCCACCAGGTACCTCACGACAGCTCGCGCCTGGCCCACCTCGCCCTCCTCTCGGCGCAGGTAATACTGCGCGCGGCCGGGCACGAACGTGAGCGGTGTGCGCGGGTGCGGACCGTATCGGAGACGGTTCATGGCGGCCGCGTTGGCACTCGAGACCGCCGCCACGTGCGGCACGTCAGGCAGCAGGAACTGCACCATGCACACACACAGCTGGTGCGCGAAAGATAGAGAGAGGTGTGGGGGAGTGAGAACCCTGCGTGTCTCGATGACAAAACAAGGACGTGTCTCTGTGCCAGAGCGAGAAGAAAAAGATCAAGGGAAAACAGGAGAAATAAAGAGACGAATAGAAGCAAAAGGCCCGTACTTCACTCCGCCAACGACCTGCAGAGAGAGAGAGAGCAAAGGCGAAGCAGTGCCGACAGTGTGTGTGGACGGTTTGCCGAGCAGCTGCTTTCAGTCAAGGTAAACCTACGCCGCAGTGATGGAAAACAAGAAAGAAAGAAAAGGAGGGCAATCACTGGGGGAGACAGACTCTCTCCCTCCCACTGCTTGCGAAATAGGACCCCGTGCGCTGGTCTGTGTGCACGGGGAGAGGGACCGGCACAGGTGGAGTGCCCGGTACGGGTGAGAAGACACAATAACAAAAGAAACTGCGATGGAATAGAGTGTGCAGCGCTGTGGTGAGAGCAGAGGCAGCGGAGAGAGTGTGTGCGTGTGTGGGGGGAGGGGCGTGCCGGTGTGTGCGTGCGTGGGAGGGACCAACATCTTCGAGGTCGTCGCCAGATCGCGCGCGGAATGTTACAATAACCAGAGGCGGAACCAAGCGACAAAGAACGCACGATACACGCACACACACGTACGACAACGGTTGATCTGTCGCTCGTCGACACGATGCCGATTGCTCACCGCACTGTTTTCATTTTCCTTTTTCTTTTCTTTCGCTGTTCGACCGTGACTTGTCATACTGTCCACAGCAGCGCTGCAGCCATGAGGCCCGCTGTGAGCAAAACGTTAGGCTCCTCCCCCGCCTTCTCCCGGTTCCCCTGTCGACGACGAGCTGCATCCACGCGAGCTCAAATGTGGCCGCTCAGCTCCCCAACACACACCGGGCCGTCTGACGCTGCGCATTGACGGCGATGAAGCCCACCGACTGCAACTCGTGCAGCGTCTGCAGCAACGACTCATCGGAAAGCTGGCAGGCCTGCTGAACCTGAACGAGCGGAACGTGCCTCTCGCGCTCGGTCGTGGCGTACACCGCATGCGTCGCGAGCATGTACATGACCCGCAGCGCCTCTGGCACGAGCGGGCTGTAGAAGTTCGTCGCCGACACGTGTGCCCGGAGCTCACCGGCCACCTCAACCAGCTCCTTGAGAGACTCCTCCGGCGGCAACACCGCCGACACGGCCGCCGCCTGAAGCGCACCAGCCACACTGAGCCGCATAGCCGACACGCGCATGACGGCGGGCAGACGCACGGGCTGCCGTGGGGAGGCACGCGCACCATCGCCACCGCAGAGAGGGCTCGGGTCGTGGAAGGGGAGCAAGTACAAGAGCGCGTGGCGAGCCTGCTCGTCGGTGGAAAGAGCCAACAGGGCCTTGACGCTTTCGCCACGATCAGGTGTCGCCTCCGCCCCTGCCGCTGCCGCCGCGCGCACCTCGCGTGTGAAGATGGCAGACAGTGCGTCAGCGATCGGAGCTGCGCGCAGGACGTGTAGACCCGTCTGCTGCCGTGAAACCTCGTCGATCAACAACATGAATGCCACGGCCTCGTCGAGCGCAGTGCTGGCAACTCCGCTGGGTGGTGCCTTGACGGCTGCACCTCCACTGTCTGCGGAGGTGTGCACGGTGGTGGCAGCCATTGTCGTCGCGACGTCGAGCAGCGCGTCGAGCAGCGTGGTCGTGTCGGCGTAGATGTCGCTGTAGCTCCGGCGCTGACGAGACTCGGGCAGGGCGTGCGCTGCCTGTGACGCAGGTGCGGACGGGCGGGTCGCCGTGCTGCTGTCGCGAGCCCTCGGCGAGGACACCGCGAAGGGCATGAGAAGCGCGTGGAAAGCCCACAGAACATCGATGAGCGCGTGTCGCGAGGTCCAGGCGGCCTGCAACAGCTGCAGGTGCGGGGCACGGAGAAGCACCGGAAAGCGGGCGAGGGCTTCGCGCAAGAAGGCGCACAGCGGCAGGTTGCCCGGGCGCAGGAAGAACGAGCCGTCGTCGCGGCGACGCAGTAAGAAAGCTTCCAATGCACCCTCAGTGACGGGAGACCGTGCGGCGGCGGTGGTGGTGATGTCAGTGGTGGATGCCAGGCTGTCGGTGCCAGCGTGTTCGACCAGCTGCGCGGTCCAGCCTGGCACCCACAGGTCGAGCAGCCGCCCCGCACGTGCCCATCGCGGCGACAGCGCGCGGACGGCACCGGCGGCATCACCAGGGACGGCCTTGTGCGTCGTCACGTCGGCGGCGTCCTCCTCCTGGAACCGCCGCACAACGAAGCGGTAGGCGACTTCGCGCGCTAGTCGCTGCTGCAGCAGAACACCGCCGTACACGTGATCGTCGGGCAGTAGCAGCACTGCCACGTGCGCCTGCGTGCCGCGGTACTGTGCGAGGCGCACCTGGTAGAGCGTCTGCAGCGCGGCGAGGTCGTGGAGCAGAAGAAACAGCGGATCAGCTTGCTGGCTGCGCCGACGTGCGGCGCCCACAAGATCGGCGGGCTTCATGGACGACGACGGCGACGCCGCGGACACGACAAGTTCTCTGTTGTCCGCTGTGCAGCGCACGACCAGCACCAGCGCGTGCACCGTGTCTGGCGTGGTGTCGGTACGCGCCGGTGCAGTGGCCCCTGCCAGCGGTGAATCAGCGCCTTGTGCGGAGTCGCTGGCCGCACGCGTGCGAGCGTCTTCCTCGACGCCATCAAACCAGGCACGGACGCACTCCACGGAAGCCAAACGACCGGCGGTTGTGTTCTCCGCATCCACGGTGCACCACGCTTCGGCAACGTCGCGTTGCGCGCGCCCACGGCGTCGCCCGCCACGCGCCGCCTGAGTCCCGATACGAGCAGCGGTGGTGGCCGCGCCGCTCAGCCCCTGCGTCGCGAACACACCTTCGCCATCTGGCGCCTCGCCACGCACGCCGCCGCTCGACGGGCTCAGATCGACCGAGACGATGCGCGTGAAGCCGTGGCGCGAGAAGAGGTTCTGCAAGGTCGCGCGATCACCCCCCGAGGCCTGCGTGAGAAGCGTACCAGTGGCGATCGCGAGGGGAATGAAGCAGTGGTGTGCGATCCGGCCGTCGGGAACATACAGGAGCCGCTCTTCCTTCGTTGTGGCGGACGCGGCACCCCCTTGGCGATGCACGCGATGCCAGTGGTTGCCGCGAAGAAACTGAAGCACGTCGTTGAGCTCCGTTGGCATCATCATCGCGGAGACTCGCTCGAGCAGCGACTGCAACACAACAAGCACATCAGCCATTCATGTATTTATAAGACTATCGACCGACACTTCCACAAGCACCTAAAACAATAACAGAGACAATCAACGAAGGAGGAACAAAAGGAGGGGGTTGTGTGTGCGTGTGCGCGCGTGTGTGTGTGTGTGTGTATGTGTGCGTGTGTGGAGACTCAAAGATGAGTTCGGATGCTTCAGCTGCACGCGTCAATTGCGTTAATGCACACGGCCAGAGGCACATGTGTGTGTGCGTGTCTGAGTGCCGACCGTGGAGTCGTTCTGGTCTACTTAATTGCCGACGGTGCGTCTGTTATTCACATCAGGTCCAACAAGACGGCGGAGAAGGCAAGACACCCAGCCTTGCCACGTTCGTGGCGAGAACCGTGAGTACCTAAAGGGTAATCGTTGGAGGCTCGCTGGCACACGACTCACGCGTGTTCATGCGTCCTCGACGTGCGTGTCGCACACCAAGATGAACAAACGGGTGCTTCCCGCGAGCCGGCCTTCGTGCACATCCTGTGCATCGTCATCTGACAACCCGTGCAGCGGACCAGTTCATCCTCGGTGTCGCCACCCGCTGCCTCAGGCCAGACACCCTCCAGCTCGCACACCGCGCAGACAGATGAGATGGGCGGAGGAGACCCGCTGCCGAGGAAAGGCACAACGACGTCGGCGACGTCATCATTGCGCGGCAAAGATGACTCCGTACCGCTGCCGTCCGCAGTTGTGGCGACGTGCGCCACGTCTTTCACGTGCACGCCGAGTCGCTGGACCAATGAGGCGCGCACTGCCGCGCAACGGTCGGCCTGCGCAGCATGAAAACGGGCATTGGCGCGGTTCACGGCGGCCTCATCGACGTCCGCCACGCCGTCATTGTCCTTGTCCTCCTCGCGAAGCCACGCGTCCACGTCGAGGTCGGCGTCGCTGCTGTGCGGTGGCTGTCGGTCGGCGAGCGGCATGCTCAGAGGCACTGGCGGCCCTGTGGGGCCATCACCTGTGCGACTGGCCGAATCTGTCTGCGTGGGATCCATGTGGGTGATGACGACTCGCGGGGACGGCAGCGGAGGAACATCCTGCGCCAAGGCCATCGTTTCTACCGACGGCACACACGACCTATCCGCGCGACCTGTGTTGTGCCCATCCACGAGGGGCTCTCGTCGGCCGCCAGTGCGCCACCGCGCCCACGTCGCAAGCACCTGGGTGACCTCATCCGTCGTGACAGCGCCCGTCGCGACGGGAGACGAGCGCGCCCGCTGTGCACGCACCACCGTCGAAAGCCACTCACTGAGCTCCGCGCCAACGAGGCGTGTGAGTCGCACGTCGACCTCGGACCACGAGACCGAAGCCTCCGTGTCCCCGTCTGCGATGATGCCATCCAGCTGTGCCGCCAGTCCGTCTGCGATACTGCGTCGGATAGGGTCAGGTGGCACACTGACGCGCCGCAGCCGCGGGTGTTGTTGGCGCAGCCGTCGCCGCGCGGACGGTGACGCCGTACGCCACACAGCACTCGAGGCGGGCAGGCTTTCTTCGCAAACAAGGTAGCGCGTGTAGTTCTCCGTGTCGAGCGCCGCCGTGTACGCTTCAACCGCGTCGAGCACACACGCCAGCTCCTCCGGCACAGACGGCGCACGCACCGAGCTCGCTGTCGATGAGACCTCGTCCACGCGCGCGGGGTGGTCGTGCCAAAGAGCCAGCAGCGCGCGCAGACGGCGTGCTTGCAGGCCCTGCCACTGCCGATGGAACCATCGTTGAAGCACGACCACCGCCTCTGACGTCGTGAGACGCGGCGAACGGCGCGAACGCACGGCACGCAACGCATCAGCGTGGGCAGGCCTCCCACCCTCCCTGTCATCGGTCCCCACACCCATGGATGGCATCGTCCCCCTCCCCTCCCCTCTCTCTCTTTCTTCTTTTGAGATTTGGTTTCCTTTCCGGGCAGCCGGCGTGTGCGTGTGCGTCTGGCGTGCCAAGTCCTGTGCGCGTTGACTGATGCCTTCACTGACGCGCTGAGTGAGTTGACTCAGAGGGCAAGAGAAGGTACGAAGAGCAGGAAGAGAAGCATAGCATGAGTGGTGTGCGTGCGTGCACACAAGAGACCGCACTACTCAACGCAGACAGCTGCGTCAGTTCCACGAGATTTGCCCGGTGCGCACGTGGCGAGGCGGGGCTCCTCTCGACGAACCCCTCCCCCCACCGCACACGCGCGACGACACGAATAGCAGCACCACGAGATGGTGGTATGTGTGTGCGTCTCGACTGACCTTCGTGAACGACCATTTTTCTTTTTTTGAGTGACGCTGTTCGCGCAGTTGTGCAGTATCAATTCACGCACACACACACACACAAGCACGATTAAATGTCTGCACTTGGCTGTTCTCAGTACGTCTTGGCTTCGACTATTTGTTTTTTGTTTTTGTTTTGGTTGCGTGCGCGCACGTCGCACGGCGTTCTCATGATGTGACATCAGCCGCGGTGTAGAGCCGTCTTGCCTGAAAGACCAACGTGCGCCAACGCGCACACTTGCCGGAGATGCCGAAGGGGTAGTAGAGCACGCGACACCACATCGGCGTGCGATCAACGTCGAGCAACCTATACGCCTCTTCACTGCGGGGGTGGTAGAACTGGCCGGCGTGTGGGCCCGCCGCGGCCGCGTGTGTGGCGACACGCTGCAGCACGTCACTTGAGAAGATGGAGAGAGGGAAGTGCGCCAGCTGCAACTCGCGGGCTTCCTCCTCGGAGACGACGCTGTCGAACACGGCGTCGCAGGTGGCGACGTCGACGTACTGCTCTGGGATGGCCTCGTTCAGGTCGTTCATCGCCGCCGCGCCACAGTGGCAGGTGCCAAGGCTGAGCGCGGCGGCCGTCGCGGTGGCGGTGGCGGCAGGTACGTCTTGCCGCAGCAGTCCGGCAGTCCAGTGCACCGTGGCCGCGGTGTCGCCTCCACTCGTTGCTGTGGTCGGCGGAAAGGCGACGGGCAGCATGCCAGAGAACGACGCCGTCTTGAGAAACTGGTACTCGGCGTATCGGCTGTCCAGGAAGAAGGAGGAGGGGAAGCGATACCACTCCTTGCCGACGCAGACCCGATAGCGTGAGCCCGTCTCCGCGAGCTTGAGAGCCGCTTCCCGCTGCACAGCGAGGTACCAGTCGTACAAGGCTCGCTCCGGCGCGCTGTAGAAGTGATAGATCGCCAGTGCACGCGAGAAGGACAACACGCCGAACGCCATGAGGAGGAAAAGCCCACACGCGTAGCGCAGACCCGCGCGCGAATGCCCCTTGCCACGGTGACTGTGACGGCGGGTGGGCGAGGCGGCGCTGCCGGGTGCGGCAGAGGGCGTGTCAGGGAAGAAGAGGTACGTGATGGCCAGCGACGCCGCCAAGGCCATGAACGGGTACGCGGGTGCCATGAACCGCTCTTCCTTGTGCGGGATGGCCAGCCAGAAGGTGAACCAGAGAAAAAACGGAGAGATGAAGAGGAGCTGCCGCCCACGACGACGTGCCGGTGCTTCTGGAGTCGCCGCTGACGCCCCGCGTGGCCGTCGCACGAGCACAATCAACGGCGCCAGCAGCGCAGCCAGAAAGGCGAGGTGGAAGTTGAGCAGCAGGTTTTTGAAAAAGTAGAACCACGGCTCGGTGCCGTACAGCTCGGGTCCGCGGCCCGCTCCGCCAAAGACGTTGTACTTGACAATGTTCCACGCCACGAGCACCGGCCGGCAGTAGTAGAACGCATCCACCGCCACGGAAGCACTCACCACGCCGACGAGCGAGACGGCCAGGCAGAGCACGGAGAGGCCGGGAAAGCGGATCAAGAGGTCGAGGCCGATGGGGACACCGACAAGTCCAGCGAACGGCCAACCAAGAACACCGGCGAGCACGACGAAGAAGACGGTCGTGACCACGGCGGTGCGCTGACCGCGCTTGGAGGTGGTCGTTGGGTAGAACAGACTCGCTGCGGCGGCTGTCCGTGGCGAGGTCGGCGCCGCCGCCGCCCCGACTGTGCGGTCCGAGGGCGCCTCGCGACTCGGAATGGCTGTGCGCAGCCAACTGCCAAGTGCGACGAAGTAGCACGCCATGACGAAGCTAGTGGGCAGCACGCTCACGGCAGCATGCGGGATGGGGTAGTTGAGCAGCAGCACAAGAAGCGTCACCATCGCGACCTTGCCCGAGAAGGCCGCCCACACACTGTACACTAGATACAGTTGAGTGACCGCCACCAGCCGGCCGTTGAAGAGCCGCAGGTAGTAGTACACATCGACCGAGGCGAGTGTCGAGGCACCACGTACGAGCGCGGCCGGCCAGGCGTACACCCACACGAACAACCACGAGCGCAAAGCAAACTGAGGGCAGTTCTCCCAGGTCTGCTTGCCGGTACCGTACAATACGTAGTGCGCCGGCTCGACGAAGTTGTACGTCTCGTCGCAGTCCGCGATGGGCAGGAAGGCGGCCGTGAAGTAGTGCGTCAGTGTGAGCAGCAAGAACGCCGCCAGCATCTGCACGTAGTAGCCCAGCAGGAGAAGGCGCGAAGGCTGCCTCGCCATGATCGAAAACTAGTGTGCCGGTGTCTGTGTCTGTATGTATGTGTGTTTGTCGGTGGGGGTAGGGAGAGAGGGAAACGGGCGGCCCACGGTGAGAACGGAGGATGGCGAAGGGACAAACAGCCACGAGAAGGAGAAGAAAAAGGGAAGAAGCTCGTCAACAACAAACAGATTCAGGTCGACTCTGTGCCGAGCCCACTCCTCAAGCTGCTAACACGTCGAAGAGAGGCAGTAGTGGGAGGAGTAAGAGGGAGGCATTGCTGACAGTGAGAGGGGAGAAAAAGAGAAAGGAGAACAGCAAAAGAAGCTGATACAACGCGTGCACTCACACGACAGGCGTGAGACGCACACGAGACAATATCCGCGAAGTCCAGGAAGTCACATTGACGTGACTCGCGCAGATAGTTGGATGCCTCGAGGTATCTGACGAATAAACGTGCTACTTGCCGAGAGTGCGTTCGGCTTTCAAGGTTCGAGGATGTGCCCATGAGTTGAGCGACCGCCAGAACAATATACTGAGTGAAGCGGAGCGCCCGAGGGAAAGAACGAGAACATGAAACAGTGGCACACACCCACACATACACGTTGATCAAGGTGTCAAAGAACACAGGTGTTCACACGCAAAGTCGTTGAGATGGCGCGCCACAGGGATGTCACAGTCACCGCCGTCACCCGGCTCTTCTTGTCTGTCCACGACATCGAGATGCTCAGCCGCTCCCGTGTCTGCCTGAAGCCAACCGCCCACATTTACAACCTCATCCACGGCACTCTCAACGTTGGCCGACGCGGCTTCCGTGTGGAGGACCCGTGTGGCTTGCTGCTGGCAGGTGCGCCACACCGCCGCTCTGGCAACTCGGTTGCGTTCGATGGCTTCGGTGTCGAACACAGGCAATGGACCGTCCCTCACCTGCGCGGCCGCATGCTGAGCCACTCTCGCCTGCCTCATCGCCATCAAGGCGTCCAGCGTCTTCCGCAGCGAGCACGCCTGCGTCACGAAGTTCTGAGAGGCTAACGGCGCGGGCACTGACACAGGCTGTGGGACGCCACCGCGACCACCTCCCGATGGACTGCGGGCAGCCATGGCGGCATCGGGCGGCGTGACCGCGCGGCTACGCGTGCCAACGGTGCGGCCGCTCGACATCACTGAGGCCGTGCGGTCGAACCCGCGGCCTGCGGTGGTGGTCGCGGCGGACGCGCCCGTCCCCGCCCCGCTGAGCGTAGGCGCGCGGAGGGTGGCGTAGCTCTCCACCAGACTCCGACGCCACTGCGGCCGCACAGTGTGCAGGCCTGACACGGGCTGAGCCGCGTCCAGGGCCGGCTTCTGCAGTGCCGGCATCGCCACCGGCGTTGCCAGCCTTCGCCCACGCGCGGGAACGTTCTCCACCGACAGCGGTGCCTTCGCGTCTCCATGCGCGCTCTCGGCATCTGAGAGAAGACGGTAGACGGCGCGTGAGAGACCATCGCGCGAGTCCACGGCCGAGCGTCGCCCCGTCCCACGCGCGCGGCTGCTCCGCCCAACGCTGGCCGCACCGTCACCGAGGTCGAGCACGAGCGACTTGTAGAGCCGTGTCCACGCCTGTGGCACAGCGCGGCACTGCGCGAGCCACGGCGCGCCTGTCGGCAGCGGTACAGCGACACGCGGCTCTGTCAGCGGCATGTCCTTCTCTGGGATGGTCGGGTCGAGCAGATAATGCGGGCCGAGAGCAAGCTTGCGGCGCGACACAGCGACCTCCCACTCGCGCCGCCAGCGCAGGTAGAAGAGCGGGTCGACGGTAGTTGTCGCGGCTGACGAGGACGGTGGCGAGGAGAAGACGTGGTAGAGCCGCAGCGCAGGCGCCCCTTCGCCGGCGTTGCCGAACTCCACGATCCGCGGGCCCTCGTCTGGAGGGTGACTCACGACGTCACTCACGGCACCTGCCCGTTTCTCCTGGCGGCTGCGGGAGCCGCCCACGTCCACCGGGCCGCTCTCCGTAACAACGCGCGATCGCAGCAGCCGCGTACGCGCCACCTCCTCTTCCATCTTGAGGGATCGCAGCAGATACCCGACAAATAGCTTCTGCATCACTGTCGGACGCGCGCAGGCTGGGGTAATGTTGGCGAGCACTAGCGTGGGCGGTATCATGTAGACTTCGGTCTGGAAGACCAAGTCCATCGTTGGCAAGCGACGCAGTGCCGTGGCAGTGACGACAGGGTCGCTGAGAACATCGGCGCTGTTCGCACCAGCGGTGCGCGCGGCCGTCTGCAGCAGTGCAAGCTGCACGTTGTGCGCGAATGTGTCAAACGCCATCTGCACGTCAATCACGTAGGTGTTCTCCGCCACGCTGCGCAGGGCGGCACGTGGGTCGACGGTGCGGGCAGGGTCACCAATCCCACCGTCGCCGGCTGCGCTCGCCGCCTCCGAGTTCAGCGGCGGCACGTCCGGCGACACCGCGAGCACGGACGGCGACGCTGAGACGCTGCCGCTGCTGACCGGCGGCGGCACACCCGTTGCCGTCAGCGGGCCTGTGTGGGGTCCACCGACCGCGCTGCCATCTGGATGAGCCGCCTCTGTCGCGTCGACCTCCTCCGCCGCAGGCGGCAACGGCAACGACACAGGTCTCGGTGCACGCGCCTCTAGAGCAGTCTGAAACTGCTCGCGCGCTGCCGTAGGTGGTTTGTGGCTGTCGACGGGCGGCCGTGTTTCATCCTCATCCCCACCAGGCACCGGTGAGGCGGCAGCATCATTTGACGTCACCGCTAGACGTGGGGCACCCCCGTCACACCCCTCTCTGCTGCCCTGTGCCGTTTCCCCGCTGGCGCAGCTAGTGTGCGGCGCAGCGGCTGGGGAGGCGACATCAGCCGGTGCGGAGGGGGTGCGCGAGGGTGAGGCGGATCGCCTAGCGGGCGCGGCGTCTGCCGCCTCGACGGCGGACGGTGCCACTCGCTCGGTACTGCCGCCCGACGCTGCCGGCGGCGCCTTCTTTACCGAGCGGCGCACCACACGCGGACAGGACGAAGGGCCCGGCGTTTGCGGGCCAGGTGATGGCGCGCGCGGGGTCGAGACAGGCGACGACATGACGAGCACCAGCTCTTCGGGCTTGTGTGCCTTCCAATCTGCACATGTGCGCGAGCTCAGCGGGTTCTCTGCGACATCGAGGTACCGCAGCCGCGACGGGTGTGGTGCGTGTTCGGGGGACACAGTCCGCGTGGAGAGGTCGTGCAGCTGGTTGCGCCGCAGCCGCGCGTCCTGCAGTTTTGGAAAGCTGATGAACACGTCGTCGACCGACGTGATGCGATTGTCTGCGGCGTACAGCACACGCAGCGGCGGCGACACGGCTCGTAAATGCGCCACGTCATCGCCGTTCTCAGCGGCCGAGAGCAGGCTCTCAAGCCTGTTACCTGTGACGTCGAGCACGTCCAGGCGGGCCATGCACGGCGCGCGCCAGAGTGCAGAGAGGCTCACGAGTTCGTTGTGCGCCACACGCACGGACATCAGCTGTGGCAACACCTCGATACCATCGAGGCAGCGGAGACGGTTGTGGTTGAGGTCGATGGCGAGCAGTCTCTGGAACACCGCCAGTGCGGGGCTCTCTGGAGCGCGCGACAGCGGCAGCGCGGCTGGGCCCGATGACTGTGTAGACAAGGGGGCGGGCGTGGGCAGAAGGGACGTCAAGGCGTTAAGACGGAGTGTGAGCGAGTCGGTGATCGCCGCGGCGGGCTCCACGCCGCTGCCGTGTGTGTCGGCGTCGGCCGCAGAGTGCAGGCATGGCAGTGCGGTGTAGCCTCGCGAGGACGCATCAAGCCGTGCGCTTAGGTGCTGCGGAAGGTGCAGGCAGGCGACGAGCGGTGCGGGGAGCGTTGACGCGTGTGACACCACCGCAGGGTCGACATGGCGGCTGGCGTCCGGAACAGACATGGCGCAGAAGCGACTAGAACGGCGAAAGCGATTCCACCACGTGTGCGCTCACGCTTGTCGGCCTCGCGACGAAGGGCGTGAAGGAAGAGAATGGGAACAAAAAAGGGGAAAGCAGTCACCACCACTCGCGCGCGCGAGAAGAAAAAACAAAACAAAAATACCGTGTGCGTGTGGGATCACAGCGTAGCACAACCACGTCTTGGAGTCTCCCGGCCGCTGCGTGGCGTCCCGAAGCCGTGTGCGAGAGTAACGAGAAGGACGAGAGAAATAGTGGGGTGCGTGGAGCAGATAGAGTGGGACCGGGGGAGGGAAAGAAGAGAAAGAGAGGGGTAGACGGCCTGCGGGGCAAGGGTCGCGCTACGCATACCGGCTTTATGTCAGTCAGCAATGAATTGAGGGACGCAACCTTCTCAGGACGGGTATTCGCAAAAAAAAAAAAAAGAAGCAACAACGAACAACAGCGCACACACAGACACACAAATCACAATCTCAGCTCAGTTTCACATGCTCCACGCGCAAAAGCCACAGCGCGTAGAGCACCGAGGTAGCCGTGATCACGAGCTGCAGTGGCAGCGACACGACACATCCGCGTGCCGCACGCTCCACACCCGCGACGCTGTCCATCGCCGCACTGTGAAAGAGTGGGAGAAGGGAAAACAAGAGCTGCAACGCCGCCACCGCGAGCAGCGTCGCACAGGCAACTCGTGGGTGGTCGACGAGGCGGGTGTCTGCAGGAAGAACGACGATGGCACGGGGTGGCGGCGGTGCGGAGGTCCGGTGCGGGCCCCGCGGTCTCTGCAGGTGCAGTGAGCGGGTCTGTAGCGTGTCACCGGGTGAGGCGGGAGCCGCTTCATCTGCTTCTTCTCGCGTCTGGCCGACGGTGGGTTTGCTGTCGTCCGTGGCGACGGCGTTGCCGCTCTGCGTCGCGGTGGGCTGCACCGCCGCAGAGTCCGCTTCGCTCGGTGCCTCTCTGGGCGCTTTGTGGACGTGTGTGGCGTCGTTGATCGGCAACACCACTGCCTGCGTGGAGTGGGCACACACAAGCGCGTAGAACACGCGCGGCCTCAGCGTGTGTACGGCCGCGAGTGCCTGTCCCGTCATGACGCCCCATGCGGCGTGACAACATGTGAGAAGGAACGCCTGCAGAGACGCATGGAAGAGCGTTGGCATCTGCGGACACACGTCCACGTTGTACGCCGTGACGCCGGGCGTCGACGACGCAGTCCGCAGCGCCGCGTCGAGCCAGAGCGCACCTCCGAGTAGCACGGCGCTCGTGAAGCCGAAGCCCAAGCCCACCGCGAGGGAAACCAACGCCAGACGATAGCTGCTGAATACGATCACCTGATCAAAGCCGCGCCGCAGCCACGATTGCACACCGCACATGCCCCAGCACACCGAAGCACGGACCAGAAATTGAAGCAGGTTGTGCAGCACCAACAGCCCCACCGAGCCGGCGAGCGACGCTGTCGACGGTCGCGAGGCACTGGCAACGGGTGTAAAAACCGGCCACGACCAGCGCCATGACGCAGGCCACGCAAGGTAGATCAAGGACGTCAGCATGCTCGGCACCAACGCGCATGTGGCCGACAGCAACGCACACAGAACAAGCTGCGGCCGGCCCTTCATGAGGCACACCACGAAGGCTTGAACATACGGGTGGAAAAGCAGGATGCCGCAGCCTACAATTCCGACGATGTACATCCTTTACGTGGCAGTGGTCGGTAAGACCCCTTTCACCAGCTTTTCTCCTTGTTTTTGTTTTTTGTAAATTGTGTACGCAGAGGCGTGAGGTCAGGGGAAGAGAAGAGGAGTTTGAACAGCTGGCCTCAGAACACAAAAAAAAAATGGACACTCACTAACCCACAGTTACACGCGCACACATACCACTGACTGCCAGTGGCAAGCACTCATGACAACGTGCGTGTGTGTGTGTGCGTGTGTGTGTGGAAAATGGTGAGAATGAACGATGGAGCACAAACAGACCGTGTTTGGCACGTCGCGCCGCGACGCGGACAAGTGGGCGACCACCTGCGCATAGGCAGCGACCTTGTTCCGTGTCTGACCACACTGAGGACCCAGTGCTCATGGGAGGTTCACTATCGAATGGCGTCTGTATTGTCCGTGGGAGCGTGATGCAGGCGAACAGAAATAGTTTAGAAAAGAAAAAAAAGGAGTCTCCAAACCACCAAGCGGTGCACACGCGCACGCGGCACGACACTGCGCTACAAATGTGTTTGATGCCCCTCTACCTGGTGCTGTGAGACAGAGCAACCAGACGTCAAGTCGATCTGGTTGGACACGTCTGCTCGCAGGCTCTCTCTCTGTTTCCATTCGCTGACTAGATTTTATTTTGGTGTGCACGTTCTCCTAACTGGGTTCTTGCTGGCTAGTACATGTTCTGGTGTTGTTGTGACGGCGCCAATTTTTTTTGTTCCTATGACGCAATCAAACACCGTGTTGGAGTGCGTGCAAACGCGTTGCACTCCAACGAGCCCAACAACAACGAGAACAAGTCACTACAAGATCTAGCGATGAGAGTCACCACGCGGTGCTCATCGATCGCACTCAACAGAGAGAAAAAAAAACAAAAAAAAGAGAACAAAAATCGTGTAAAAGAATAAATATTGGCACAGCAAAAACAGTGCGTAAATGCACACAAATACAGCAAAACAAAGTGCCAGCAGAACCCCCCACAAAAAACGAAATAGTCAAGTCGCTCATGAGCGGCCGTACTGAGTACGGGTAGCGGCGCCTCCGCCTGGGAGCCGTTGCCTCAGAAAGAAAAACAAAGGAAAAAAAGGAAAAAACGAGAAGTGGGACGGGCGACAACATGACGGCCGTGAGAGTTAAGAAAAAAAAACCAGTTGCCGCACTTGACAACAGCTTGTAAATTTGTGCGTGCGTGCGTGTGCGTGTGTGCTGGTAAGGCCAAACAATGGAAAGTAGCGCTGGAATGGCAGAAGGAGACGAAGAAGTGGGAGGAGGGGGCGTACCTTAAGGGCAACATGATCACCCCTCTGCCCTCCGTTTTTTCCGTCACGACCATTGATGTGCGAAAGAGTCATGGGAGCGAATAGTGGAAAAAACAAGAAAAAACGGAAGCGGGGAGCTTCGTCAAAAAAACAACAACAACAGAGCAACACTGCCCATCACCCTTTCTTTCAAACTAGTTCTCCCCCTTCTTTTCTGACCTAGAGGGTGTTGAAGAAGGGGTGTTTCAGCGCTTCCTGTGCAGTGATGCGGTCCGCTGGGTTATACGTGGTAAGACGGCGCAGCAGGTCTGTGCCTTCCACGCCGAGCGAGTCGTGGACCAGTCGGCCAAGGATGCGGCTCTCGTTCCTGTGGGCGCCGAGCTTCACGGGCGGTGTGGAGGGGACCGCTGAGGTCGTCTGTGCGGTGGCAGCCTTGGTGGTGGGTGCGCCAGTGGCGCTGTGCGCCGCGGCAGCTTCGGCGGCGGCATCGAACAAAGGAGACCCACCGATCTGTGGCAGCCCCGTGCGCATTGCGTCCGGGTAGAGAGAGGGGTTGGCGATCGCTGTCCAGTCCGCCGCAGAAGGTGTGCCGAGCATGTAGATCATCCGCATCAACCGATACGTCGTTGAGAAGTCACTGTTCACCTGCTGGCTGCCGTCGAGCCGAACGAGCAGCCCAGGGCGAAGGAGCAGCTCTCCTGTGGCAAGCTCGAAGAGAATCATACCCGCCGCCCACATGTCCACCGCTGTCGTGTAGGCCTGCTGAAGCATCATCTCAGGCGCGCAGTACACGTACGTGGTGGGCGAGCCCGTCAGGCCGCGGCGCTGCACCTCTGTCGTCGACCCGGCGAACGAACGAAGGTCGCGCGCAGAGCCGAAGTCGCCCAGCTTCACCTCTGGGCGTAGCGGGCAGGCAAGCAGCGCATCGGGGGACGCAATTGCACCGACGACGACTGACGGGGGCAGCACATTATCCAGCGGATCCGTTGTCACGGCGACGGCGGTACCAACGTTGACCGATGGCGCCGCCTTGACGAACCAGTCGCGCGTCGTCGCAGCCGGTGAGTCTGGCGCGCCGCCGGCTGCGGCGTTGTCATTGTCAGACTGAGACGATCCCTGCGTGCCTATGGCCGCGTCTTCCGAGGGGCTCGAGTCCGTGGCACCGGCATTGGTGTCCGTGCCTGTGCTTGGTTGCCAATCGGGTGACTCCGCAGCCTTGCGCGAGTCGGTGAGATCGGTGGGGCTCACCTTCACGCCTGCGCGAACACGGAGCGCCGCTGCGGTGAGCGCGGCCATGCGCGGCTGCGTTTGCGACAGCAGGGTGTGGCACTTGGGGCAGTGAACGGCGCGGGTAGCCGCGATGATTTCATCCACGGACATACCGTCTTGCATGGCCACATACGTGGTGTGCGGGGAGGGCGGCGCACGCGCCTCGCGCAGCGCATTCAGGTCAGCGCAAGGTGCGTCGCACGTCTTGTCACTGTCGGTGCTGCTGCTTCCGGTGGCGATGACAGACGGCGTGTGCACACCGCGGAGGGGACAGGCTAGTCCAAGCGGTTCGATGAGGATGTTCTCCGGCTTCACGTCGCGGTGTGCGATGCCCTGCGCGTGTACCGCCGCCAGCGCGTTGATGAGACCGTGGATAACACGCTTCACGTAGGGGAGTGGCAGGTATCGCCGACCGTACGTGCTCTGGAAGTAGTCGGGTGCGACGCTCGTCGGCGAGGGTGAGACGAGGAGACTCGCCCTGTGGGGGCAGTAGAACGCCGTGAGGAACGATCTCAAGTCCATCGGCAACAGCTCCATCACCAGGAGATACTTGTCGTCTGAGCGGGATTCGATAATATGGTGAAGCTGGACAACGTTGGAGCAGGTCACCTGTGACCGGTACTGCAGCTTGATTTCGCGATTCAACAACTCCAAGTTAATGGGCCGCTTCATTTCCTTAATGGCGACAGAGCCTTCATCGGCTGTCTTGGCCTCGTGATCAACACCGCGACGGATGATGCCGAAGTTGCCGGCACCGACAGAATTCAAAATCTCAAAGCGCTGTGTTGGCATGGTGACGCAGTAGCACAAGCAGAGCAAAAAAAAAATCAAAAATCAAGGCAAGAGAAGAAAAGAGGCGGTGTCAAACACACTCGTTACGTGAGAAAAAAAAGTGGACAGTAAAACAAAGCGACCAAAGCAAGCGCGGCGTGAGTCCACGGGCTGCTGCGTGCTTCTTGTGTCTCCGTACGTCACTGAACCTGCAGATCAGAAACAGAGACGAAAAGCAAAGAGCGGATACGGACGAATACACGCGCACACGACAACTGCGACAACGAAGAATACTGAAAAAAAAAGAAAAAGGGGAAGCGAAAGCCTCAAGCCTGGCGCCCGTGTCAGGCAAGTGGGAACGTCCGTGGAAAGAAAAAAAAAACTGGCGAGACAGCGAAAATGCGAACAGCACCAACGGCAGCTGATCACAGAAAGATCCGCTGAAACAGCGAAAAGGAAAACAGAAGAGGCGCGATGGTCACGACGTGAGTGGCAGCACAGAAACCGAAGATCGGAGGCTGCGAACGGAATAGTGGCGTACCACAGAAAAAAGGAGAAAAAAGAAAAAAAAAAGAAGGGCAACCGCAAAGCAATAGTGATGTCCTAGGTCACTTGTCGACTGTTTTTCTTTTTGTTTCGGTTAGCTGGCTGCGAACCAGTTACTGATTTGTCGCAGTGACAAGCACACACAGTGGAATAGACCCGTCAACGACGCACGGTCGGTGGTTTGAAATACGCGTCAGCCGGTTAGACTTCGTCTGCGCGCGTGAGCACAAGCCCAACGAGGTATTTTGCTCTTGTGGTCAGGTTTTAATTTGTGCCTTCTCGTTGTTTCTTTGTGGCTGTTTGTTTCACGAGATCTGTGGAGAGCGATCAGAAGCGTGCAAAAAAAAAAAAGATGGAAAAGGAAGACGTGGAGAAATCAAGTCAAGCGCCCAACGGAAAAGAAGAATGATCCGGAGCTGCAGTGGGAGAACGATCAGAAACGGAAAAGTGTGGAAAACAAAACGACACGTATTCCCGTCAGCGAGGAGACACAAAAAAAAAAAGGTGAAAAGACAGAAGGAAAAAAACAGAGAAAAAGGAAAACGGAATTCGAGCGTGTTCAAGACAAGACGACGTTGTGGTTTGTACGGAATGTGCTTTGATTGCAGAGCGGTTGTGGTACACGGGCCGCGCGTGCGCGTGCGTGTGAAGTGGTGTCGAAGGCGGTGACAGTATGGGAGAGAGAAGACGAGCGAGAAGGCGGGGAGGGGCGATGGTGAGGACGTGGGTATGTGGTGCTAAGTGTCGAAAGAAGTGGCTGCCTATGTGTGCATGATCGATATCGCGATGACAAGTGGGTCCACGGGAGCTACCACCACCACGCATTGTCAAGGGACTTTGGCGAGGTGCACGTGACTCGGAGCGTGTGTGTGTGTGTGTGTGTGTGCAGTGGCGGGCACCGTAGTCCCAACACGACGCTTCACTGGCACGACGAGAATGTGCGTTGCTTTCCCCATTGTGTCTCCACTTCAAGCTGTCTTTTTTCGAGGTGTACTCTGCGGGTAGATGCCGCTCTATGTGGGCTCTAATCAAAAAAAAAAAGTGAACACAAGACGGAAAAAAAAATATTCATAGGCAGGTGTGCCGACCTCTTTCTACTCGTTGTCTTCATCATCGTCGTCGCTATCGTCGAAGGTGGTGTATCGCGTACCGGTGGGCCGGGCGGCGCTCTCACCCAGGACACGACTCGGCGCGTGAGCCGGTGCCGGTCGTGAGACTTCCTCCGCGGATTGGCTGCGACGCTCGCCTGACGACGAAGATGTTGTGGTTGACTTGCCGTGCGTGGGGACCTCCTCGTGGCGAAGCGGGTCATCATCGTCGGAGGAATGTACAAAGGCCTTCCTCGGCGTGGCATGCAGCGTGTCGGCACCGCCACCACCGCGGCCGCCGGCTGCCGCCGAAGGACGTGCTGGACTGGGTGACGGTGCCGCCGCCGCCGTGGTGTGGGTGCCACTGCCTGCAGTGCGTGGCGCGCCGGTCATGGGCAACACCAAGTCACTGTCGTCGCTGGCTTCTTCTTCCTCTTCTTCCTCCTCACCACGCCCAACGAAGCGAGTGGTGCCGTCACCACCACCCGCAGTCCTAGCCGTGGTGGCGGTTGGCTGAGAAGAGCTGATCAACAAGTCTGGCGCGCCGCTCGTCTCGTCTTCGTCCCTGTCAGCACCTGGGTGCAACGGCGAGGCGTGCGAGGCCCGCACCGGCCGCGACGGCGTTGTCGTTGTGCTTGTCGTAACATCGTCTGTCGCCTCGTCGGCTCGCTGCTGTGGACGTGCGCGACGTGACGCAACGCTCTCTTCTTCGGTGGTCGAGTCATCCAGCGCGTTAAAGCGCTGAATGATGGTGCGCTGACCACTCGTGTTCACCCCGCTGACCTCTGCTCCGGCAAGCGGCGGTGCGGGCGAGACGGCGGCACCGGCGCCCGTCGTCGAGCCATCGCGCTCAGATGAGTTAGAGTCGCTTGGTAGTGGCGGCTGGTCCGTCGGCGCGCGCACGGAGCTGATCGCGCTCAGCTCAGATCGGCTCTTCTGTGCGCTGTGCGCCTTTGCCGCCGCCACCGCATCTTGGGCGGTGTCTGCGTGCTCCTGTGAACGAGCCGACGACGAGGACGCGCGCGAGCCCGCCGAGCCGTGCCCGCTTAGAGGTGGCATTTGCGGCTGCGACCCGGCGCCTGGTGCGGCTCCTGCGCTGCCTTGGCTGGCGGTGGCCTGTCGCTGCGCGCTGGGGATGTGCGCCGACGGCGAGGACACGTCGGCGCTGTTTGCCGCCATCATGGTGCTGCTCGTGCTTGGGGCGGTGAGGGGTTTTTCCAGCGACAGCGCGAGGCGCTGCGCGACGGCCTCTGACGCCGAGAGCGCGCGCCTGGTGGCCTCTTCCTGTTGCACGCGTGTCGTCTCCATCTCGTGTTGAAGCTGGTCGACGTGCTGCCTCGTCGTTTCCAGCTCACGCTCAACGCGGCGGAGCTTGTCACGCGTCTGCCCAAGGTCTTCTTGTGCGCGGACGAGCTCATCCTGCACGGTGCCCAGCGCCTCGCGCGTGTGCGTAATCGTCTGCGCGCACTGCGCCGTACGTTGCTGCGTGGCAGCTTCCAGTTCGGCAACGCTGTCGCGCAGCTGCCGCATCTCGTCCGCGCGACTCTCCTCTCCCGCTGCGACCTCTTCTAGCGTCCCGAGCTTGGTCTGGTGCTCCTGCACCACCCGCTCAATCCCCTCGCACCGGTGTTTGACACTCCGATACTGCTCCGTGACGAAGTCCTTCACCTTGGTCTGCCACTCATTCACGCGGTGTGTGATGCGGCGCTCCACGTCACCTTTCCCGACCAGCTCGCGCACCTGCCCCTCCAGCTGCCCAAGGCGTTCCTGGGTGTGGTCGGCAAGGGACGACACCTGTTTCTCCACGCGGCCGACGGCCTTGTTCACGCTCTCGGTCACCGTCGCCTCCAACCCAGCGAGTCCACCGGCGTGCTCCGTGAAGCGCGCCTCGCTGGCTTCCAGTCGCTCGCGAAGCTGTCGGTGCTGTGTGACAACAGTCTGAAGCTCCTTGGCGCTGTCGTGCACCTCGGCGTGAATGCTGGCGCAGTCGGCGGTGAACGTCGTGACACCGGACTCTACCTTGACGAGCCGCTTTTCAAGGCGATTCACCTCTGCCTTCGCGAGCGCGCTGGCGGCATCGCTGCGACTCGCGGTTTCATGCGCGGTCTCGATGCGCGCGCCGTGTGCTTCCTGCGTGCGCATCAGGTCCTGGGTCACCTGCTCGTGCCTTTCACCGAGCATGCGAAGGCGGTTCTCCGTCGTCGTCAGTCGCTGGTCGAGCCGCGCCGTGGCCATGTCGTGCCGCTCCGTTGCGGCGACGGCAGCTTCCTTGACATCCTCCGCGGCCGCCACACGCTGCTCGCACGCACTGACCCGCGCAACAACCTCTTGTGCCGCCTGGGTGGCTTTGCTGGCCGCGGCCTCGCTCAGCCTGGCGCGATCGACCGCCGCCTCGGCGCTGCGTGCACCGCGCTCTGCGGCGTCCTCGGCGCGCTGGGTGACGGCGCTCACGGCATCCAGCCGGCTCTCAAGGCGGCCGACGGCGCGCTTGCACCCCTCGACCTCCGCGCGCAGCATTTCGGCCGTGGTGGTGGCCTGCAGGTGTTGCTCCACCTTCTGGAGCCGCGAGTCTCGGTCCAGCTGGACAGCCTCAATGCGCTGCGCCATCTCGTGCGCACGCTGCGCGGAGGCGGTACAGCGGTCCAAGTTCTCTCTCTGGCCCTGCACCTCGGCGGAGAGTCGGCTGCACGTGTCGTGCGCAGCGTCCGCCTTCTTCTCCGCGCGGTCCACACGTGACACCATCACCGCCTCGTTCGACTCCAGCGAGGCGATCCGCTCCTTAAACGCCGCCGTCTGCACGCGAAGCTCCGCCTGCACCGTGCGAGTGCAGTTTGCCACCGCCTCCTGCATCTCCTGCACCGCGATTTTGTTTTGCTTGCCATCGCGTTCGAGATGGACCAACGACTCCCGCACGGACTTCTCAAGCGCCGCCGCGCACGTTTGCCAAGCCTCATCCACCATTGCCCGGACCTGCGTTCCGACGTGCTGCAGCTCCTCGCGGACCAGCGACTTCATCTTTTGCAATTCCCGCTGGTCGTCCTGGCGCATCTCCACGTAGCGCAGCAACTCGGCGTCTAGCCGGCGTGACAGCGCGGCCCGCTCAAGTTCCGCCTGACGCGCGGTCTCCACGCGTACACTGGCGCTTTGTGCCGAGGCCTCCGCCACCTGCGCGCGCAGTGACTCCAACTCATCGCGAAGTCGCTCACTGTCATCGAATTGGCTCGCATCACGTGCGCTGAGCTGGCGCGTCAGGGCATCGACTTGGTTCCGCAGCTGTGTGTTGGCGGCCGCGTCCACCTTGAGCTGCACCGCGACGCGCTCCTCCACGGCGTTGACGTCGCGCTGGTGGCGGTAGTCGCTACTGCGCACTTCGACGAGAACGGCCTCGCGCCACCGCTTGCCCAGCGCCGTCATCGCCTCGCTGCGACCATCACGCTCCGCCGCGAGTCCAGCCTTGAGCTGTGTCACTTCTTGGATGACGTGCTGCAGCTGCTGCGAGAGGAGCCGCACGGCGGCCTGGCTCTCCATGGACGGTGACGCGGCGGAGAAAGGAGCCGCGCTGAGCGCCTCACCGCCATCGGCAAAGCGCGGCTTGTACGGAGACGCCGACTCCCCCGCCAGGGCCGACTCTGCCGACCGCAGCATCTGCAGCGCGCTGTGCGAGAACGTCGTCATGGCACGTGCGTGCGAGTGTGTGACAAGGCTGAGCGAGGCAAGCAGATCAGCCTCGTCGACGAAAAGAGGAGAGGGAGAAAGTGCGATTCACTAGATGAGGCGTGTGTGTGTGTGTAAAACGAATCTATATGTATGAACTGCTCTGTTGTTCTCCGCCTGTGTAAGGAAACAAAGGCAAATCTTCGGTAGCGCTCGAGGCCTGTGCACGTGTGTGTGTGTGTGTGTTGTCAGAAAGGTGCGCGAAAAACAAATCTAGGGAAGCGAACACGCACACACGAGAACAGAATCAAAAGAAAACAGAGGAAAGCGAGGTTGACGCGACAGGCACCGCCTGTACAACTTGCCCAGCGCAGAGTGACTGCGTCTGAGGCAAAAAGAAGAAGTGGGTTGGGAGGCAGTCCGCACCACTGCAACGCGCACGCGCAGGATGTTGGGACACACGTAGATGTGCACACGGACACGCAAAGTCGTGAGAGAGGAGGAGAGGAGGCAGGCGAGCAATGAGTGGGAGAAGGAGACGATCCTATTCACAGGGAGGCAATGACAAACAGCAAAAAAACGGTGTGTTGGCGTGCGTCTACGAGTGCGTGTGTGACGCGGTACGGGCCGCGACCAGGTGCACACAGGCAGACTCGCCCTGTCTGCTCTGACAGGAAACAAGATGAGTGACCCCAACAGGGTTGCGCACGAAGAGAAGCGAGTACGGGCTCAATGAAAACAAAAAAAAGTGGGAAAGAACGTAGCAAATAAAAATAAAAGGAAGTGTGCCTCAGAAGCAAGAGCGCTACTTGTCACGTCCATTGGGTACGGTCGTGACAGTGAGAGAGAGAAACAAGTGGAGGGAGAGGGGGAGGCGCGAAATCATCTCCCTCCTCCTCCTCCACTTCTCCTTTCCCAACCATGCGCGCGCACACATACGGGCAAACGACGCCAAGGCCAGCAAAAACGCAGCACCACGGCACCACACGGTGGTGCCGAAGACACAGAGGCACACGGCGCCGGCACGTACATCCATCTTTCAGACGTGTGCCCCTTCCTCCGTGCTTTTTTGTGATTGTTGTTATTCTTCCACCACTAGTGCTCTGACGCCTTTTCTGATGACGCTGGGGAGGCGCAGAGGTCTTGAACTTCCTGCGCTGCGGTGGCCTCCTCACGACTCAGGGCCACCTGCCTTTCTCGCAGCGTCTGCGTCACCGTCCCCAGGCTGCGGCACAGTGCCAGCACGCGGGCTCGCTTGGCTTTGAGTGCTGCCTCGCCCTGCGCCACGGCAGCTTCACGCTCTTCGACGCGGTCGGTGCGGAGACGTAGGTCTTGCTGAAGCTCCTTGATGGTGCTTGTCGTCCGCTCCAGCGCCATGGCGTTGCGACGAGACTGCTCTCGCCGGCGCTCCACCTCTTCGGCCATGGCGGTGAGACGTTCATCGTAGTGATGGGTGACGTCGGCGAGTGGCCCTCGTTGCACAGCCTCGACGTAGGTGAGCAGCAATTGCTGCCGTTCCTCTCCCCAGCGTGAGACCGCACGCAGGTACGCCGCGTTGCCACCATCAGCGCTGACTGAGCGTGTCGCGGAGTTGCCGCGCGGCGCGGACCGCTGTCCCTCTTCACGCACTGGCTGCGACGCAGAGGGGCCCACGGACGACGCACTCAGCGTGCCACCGCCGTTGGTCATTTGATTCCGTTGCTGCTGCTGAAGGCGGCGTAGCTTCTCCTTGGTGAGTGTCAGCTCCTCCTTCGCGGCGATTGCGTCGCGCTTGTTCTGCAAGGCCTCGCGGGCCTGCTCCTCGGCGCGTGCTTCGTACTCTTTGCTTTCACGCTTGGCCGAGGCCAGCCGCCGCTTAAGTGCCTGCTCACTCGCGTGTGCAGCGGTCTGCTCGTCTTGTCGCATCTTGAGGGAGCGAGACGCCATCGCCGTGAGACTCTCCTTCGCGGTCAGGAGCGACTGCGCGTACTCCGTCAGCATAACACGTTGCGCCAGCCTTGCGTCGTCCAGAAAAGTGGAGAAGAGCACCTGCAAATGTGGTGGTGCTACGGAAGCCTTCTGTGCTGCCTCAGCACGGGCCTCCTCCAATTCTGCGGTCCGCTGCTGGAGCGCACTCTGTGCGGCAGCGAGTTGGTCTGTCAGCTGAGCAATGCGGCTGGCTGCGGCGCGGTCAGCCTCCGCCAGCGCTGCCTGGTGTTGCCGCACGAGGGCCTCGTGCTCCGCCGCGTGGGCGTTGCGAAGCGCCTCAAGTGCCTGTGTCTGGGACTCGCAGCGCTCTTCCCACTCCTTGATTGTGGACGATGCGTCGTCAACCGCCGCACGCTCGTCAAGTGCGCGCTGCAAGTCAGCGACTTCACGCGTGTGCGCAGCCCGCACCTCCGCCAGCTCCACCGCCGCACGTGTCTTCTCCCGTTCGAGTGCCGCCTCAAGCTGTGCCACCTCGCGTGTTGTCGCGTCGTGCGCGTCTGTGACGCTCGCCATCATGCGGCGCATTTTTTGCTCCGCCGCATCCGCAAGCTCGCCATTGGTGCGCTCCAGTGCCGATACCTGCTGCTCCAGCGCTGCGATGCGTGCCTGGGCAGCTGAGAGCGCGTCACTTGCTTGCAACGTGGCGGCGTGCTCGGCCTCGGCAAGGCGGCGCTTCAGTGCCTCGATGGTGTTCTCAAGGATGAGCCTATCCGCGTCCCAGCGCTCCCGTGCTGTGCTCCACTGCGCCTCCGCGTCACGCCTGGCCTCTTCGGCTTCGCGAAGTGCCGCCTGTGCATGGTCGTCGGGCTGTGTCTGCACGCTCATGAGCCGCTCGTTGAGCGAGGCCACCTCGCGCCGGTAGTCTTCGAGTTCCCTATTCTGATCTGCCACTTCCGCGGCGTGTTGGGCGTGCAGCTGCGTTCGCGCTTCCTCGACGGCAGCGGCAATAGCCGCGTCGACAGCCTCCTTCTGCGTGTCGCGCGCGTCGCCACCGTCATCCCTCTGCGTATCATGTGGCGGGCGGCACTGCTGGCCAGCGGCGAGCCAGTCGCGGAACTGGGCGGCGAGGTCATCGGTCTGCCGAGTGTACAAGCTCTCCCAGGCGGCGCGCTCTTCGCTGAACACGTGCTCAAACTGCTTCGTCAGCGTTTCCTTGTACTGACGTTCTCTCTCCTGCAGCGCTGTGCGCTGACTGACGAGCTTGGCCGCATCGTTAGACACCTTCTTGAGCGCCTCTTGCAGCGTGGCCTCGCGCATATCCAGCTGCTTCTTCTTCTTCTCCAGTGCCGCCGCTTGCTCGCTTGAGGCATCCGCACCACCAGCGACCGCACCCGTAGGCGCGGCGGTGGGGGTGCTTGTCGTCGGACTGGCGCTCGACGGCACACTTTCCTTCAACGCCGCCTTCGCTGCCGCCACCTCCAGTTCGATCTCTGCCTTTTTAAGTTGCGCCGCAAGTCTTTCCTTGTCCTTGAGAAGGAACTCATTCTCCACACGCAGAGCCTTTGACTGCCCCATCAGCTTCTCCGACTGAAGCGTCTGCTCATTCAGCAGTTGCTCAAGGATGTGGCACCGCTCGACGGCGACCTCAGCATCCTGCCGTGTGCGGCGAATGGTGCTCGCGCACTGATCACAAACTGGAACGGCGTTGTCTCCGGCCACGTTGGGCAGCACCACACGATTCTCGAGGCACGTGCTTGAGCAGCACACACGTCCACAGCATTGGCAGTGGTCACGCTGGGTAAACAAGCCGAAGGAGCGTCCGCATGACTGGCAGGCAGACGCGGAGGAGGTCGCCGGCCACTGGGACGACGGCACTACGATAGAGGAAAGAGAGGCCATCTTGTCCTTGCAAAGCCGTCCGACACACGCCGCCGTTGTCTCTTCCACTCTCTCTTCTTTTCCTGACTTTGGCTATTTTTGGCTGTGCCTGTTTCTTGTATTCTTTTATTGTTGTTATTTGGGCGTGTCAAGACGAGAAACGAAGAGCGGGTGATGAAGTGGTGACGCTGCGAGTATGTGTGTGTGTGTGCGTGTAGGTATGGGAGAGAGAGAGAGAGGGAACGGCAGGGCGGGAAGACGCCTCCACAGTAACCAAAAGTGGCCAGAGGAGGCAGCGACTTCGCCCCACTTCTTTCTACCCCCACCCCTCTGTCGTGTCCTCTCCACGCCACCCATTCAGCTGTCTCTGTGCGCACCGCTCCTCCTGCGGCAAGTTCCAGCTACCACACAAGAGCACCGCTCTCAGCGGGGTGGCGCCGCGTGCCGAGACACGCGAAGGCCGACGTGAAATACGCTGTTGGCGACCCAGAGGACGCTGTGCGCATCATTCAAAGCCACTTCTCCGTTTTGTACCCGATTTTTTTTTTTGGTACGGCCAACACGAAGTGGGCGCGGTGCAATGGCGAAAACGTGGTCGCACGGGATGTGTGGACCTTCATACGTGACTATACAGTGGTGCACAGTGACGTGGTGTGGGAACCGTACGAGTTCCACACACCACACCCGTCAGCCAAGTGCGCGCCGACCAAAGAAGAGGAAAAGCAAGATAGAAAACAAAAGTGCCTGTCGACTGCGCGCCAGGGATTGTGCCTGTGACAGCATTCTATTCCCTCTCATCTTCAACTGGTGATATTGGAATCGGCCTTGCCTCATGGTAAACACCACACCGCAACGGAGCTGCTGGAGCCAAACACACACGCACGCACACTCAGACACACACAACACTAAGGCTATCCGGAGCTCTATGATGTGTACGCCTCGAATGTCATCTGAACAGGCGTGAGGCACCCTGGCACCGGGCAGCGGCCGTGAATGGCAGCGGCGCAATCCTTGCACAACACCTGGTGCTTGCACGGGTAGCAGATCTCCGTGCAGATGCGGTTACGGCACAGCATGCACTTGGAGCGCTCGTTGATGGCAACGCGCACGTTGGTGATCATGTCCAGCACCTCTCGTTCGATTTCCTGGAGAGACTCCACGGAGAGACCTTTGAGCTGCTCGAGTGGCGGCAGCTTTCGGTATGTGCTGTTAATCTCGCGCTCAATGACAGAGCGCCGCTCCGCGATGCGCTGCTCTTGAAGCGCCACCTGCTGCGCGTCTTCCCCATTGCGGCGGCGCCGCGGCGTCGGCTCCAAGGCCTGCTGCTTCTGCTCGTTCAGCATCCCCACGCGGAACTGAAGCTGGGGCAAACTAGGAAAGGGAATTTTCGCCTCGATGGACATCTCCACCCACAGCTGGTACTCCGCCGGCCTGAACGGCGAGTTGGAGATGGAGTTGAGCTGCACTACATTACCGTTCTGGGTCGAGCGAAAGCAGGGTGGGAGGTCAATAACAATGTGCCACTCCGTCGTCGCGCCGTCCGCTGAGAAGCCGCTGTACGTGGGTCCTCTACTGGCTTCCTTGACGCAGGCGATGTAGTAGTGGTCGCTGTTCTCCCGTCGCACGTCGTCGCTGCGCATTTCTAACAACACACGCACGTAGCAGCCCCTCACCACCTCGCTGAAGTTGCGCCAATCTAGGAAGCTCACCAGCGTGGTGCGAAAGAGCTGCAGCTTGTGCAGGTTGTCGAGGCTTGGCGGAGTGGGCTCCTGCATGGTGTGTACGTGTATGTGTGTGTGTGTGTGTGTGTATGTGTGCTTTGTCTTTTGTGGCTTCTGCGTCGGCTTGGGTGGAACGCCGACGAATAAAGGGTAGGAGGGGGGGGAGAATGAATGACAGAATGCGACTCGTGTCCGTGCGAGAAAGATGTGTGGAGGGGGGGGGGGGAAGTGAGACGAATCCACGCCCACCAAACAGCCAGACAAAGCAGACGTGTGAGAGACGGCACCAATGCTAGGCGAGCGGAGCATCACTGGTGCCTTGTCTCCCCTGCTTATTGCTTAGAGACTTTCACTTCTGCCTTCTGTTTTGCTTTTCCACGTAGGCCAGTTCCAGAAGGCTACGTATCCTTGGACCCGATTCGGCTGACGGCGTGCGACGTCGGGTCAGCTTTTCACGAGTGCGCACCACTCTACAGCAGTAGCCCCCGTCCGACGGAACTGATAGCAAGGCTATCGGGCACGAAGAGAAAAAAAAAGCACAACAGAACAAAATCAAATACGACAAGAATGTCAGCGAGAGTGCCGATGAATAAGAAAATGAGGATCGTAGAGGAAACAACAAAAAAACATGAAACAGAGAAAGAAAGGAGAGAGACAGTGGTGTGAAAGCACACCGGAGACACAGCGGCAAGCACAAACACGCACGTGCGGATTCTGGTCACGGGATAGGCCAACGGCTGTTTACAAGTTCCCCAACGGCCAGCGCCTAGCTTCTTGTTGCTGCCGTCCGCATCACAGGTGGTCGCCGTCTTCATCTCCTACGTAGGTCTCCGTCGAGGAGCTTGCGGCGTCGTCATCGTCGGGCAGACCGCCATCTGCGTCGTCTTCCTCTCCCAACTCCTGGAGTGCGCTCGACGTGAGGAGCTGGCTCGAAGAACGTGGCTCACCGAGCTTCACGGAGCGGTGGTGCGTCAACAAGTACGAGGAGGGATCTTGCAGGGCCTTGCGACGCGCAGTTGTGAACAGCCACTGCGCACTCACACACCGATAGCGGAGAGCGGGCGAGAGCTTGTCGCCGGCTGCCGCGAATGCGGCGGCAGACATGAGGCAGTACTGTGCATCCGCTGTGTTGGCCGCCTCGACGTGCCCGCCCATCTGTACAATGGCCGCCTCGAGCGCGCTCCGCATGGCTGCAGTGAAGCTCTCTGGACACACGTAGACCCGCAGACCACATAGCAGTCCCTCCAGCACATTGGCCCTGGCCCCGCCGCTCTTCAGTGGGCGGTACCCGGGCTGCCGGTCGCGAGGCAGCAAGTAGGGCTGCACTGGTACTGCAGTCTGGGCGACGGCACAGTCCACCACCCACTGCGGGGACACCACACGCCCCCCAAGCTCAAAGATCCCCATCGCGCAATCATCCCACGAGGCGCTGATGCAGTGAGTGCTGCGACGTCCAATCGTCTTCCACTCGGTGTGAATGACGGCGCCCATCAGCTGTGCGAGGCGTCGGACGCCCTTGCGATCCTCGAGGTCCTCGCCGAGAACCAGGCGACAGCCCTCCAGCACGTGGCGGCAACGGGGATGGTAGATGTCCTCGGAGTACAGGACACCATCCTGCAGACAGTCCAACACCCAATCTGCCATGACAACGCGCAGGGCGACGCTGCCCTTGTCACGCAGCACACGCTCTGCGATGGCGACGGAATCCTCGCGGTGCGGGCTGACGATGACATGCGTGCTCGCCGCCGCCTCCAGCGAGGAAGTGGATGGTACGTCGGTGCCAGCGCTGACGACGGTTCCGCCAAACATCGCGATGCCGCCCCGCAGAGTCTCCTCCTCTGCTTCGTCAGCTACCACCAGCGTCGCGCGCACGTCCTTCAAGAGCGTCCACCACAGCGGCGGCAGCGTCGAACGCGTACCTGACGCCTCTGCCAACACGACGCCCGTTCGCTCCGGCGTCGCCTCTCGCGGGCGCTTGTGGCCGGCTGCTGTTGGGGGAGCCCCGCCTCCCGCCTTTGCCGGTGACGCTGGCGCAGCGTTCGGCACCGATGGCGCTGCTGGGGCTTCCTCGTCGACGGCCGCCACCGCCGCCACAGGTGCCACATGCGAGGTCACCGACTGGTCGGGAGGGGCCGTGCCGTAGACGACGATGGGCAGATGTTTCTGCAGACTTTCTGCGAGCAGCAGCGCGTGCACCTGCGGCCACTGCACGCCTGTACCGTCAGGCAGCTTCACCACGTGCAGTGACGCGCTGTTTTTGGCCGCAAAGTCGACACACTTCCGCAGACACTTTTCCAGCGCAGCGCCATCCACAGCGGGGACGGCACCGCGGGTGGCAGCCGTCTGCGCCATCATGGTGGCGACGAAGATGCGTCCAGGTCGAGTGCCATCACCAACTTCAGTGACGATGACATCGCCGAGCTCCCGCTTCCCGACCGACTGCGTGTATGCCTTTTCGGCAAGTGGGCCGTACGTGCGCGTGACGCTGCCCATGAAGCCTCTGTTCGACCACTGCCCACCGACGGCGGAGCTGTGGCAGAGGACGAGCGACTCGGTAGAGGGCCGGTCCGGGCGCGTTGCATCGCCGTGAGCCACGTAGCGCAGCTGGGCTGATCCCCCTTGGCTCTGGTCCACGGTGGCGGCGGTGGCAGTTTTTGTAGGCGCCGCATCGGAGAGCACCGGCGGCGAAGGTGGTGGGCCGCTGTTGGAACCTTCGTTGTCGAGCCCCTCCAGTCGCACGTAGTCGTCCTGGAGTGGCAGCGCGTCGCCGAGCCCGGCGGAGGCCACGCGCTCCCTCGATGTGCGGTAGAGCGCAAGGAGCTCCTGGTTGGTCGTCGCGGTGTCGACTGTCTTGTCACTTCGTATGCGCAGGATGCGGGGGAAACGGATGGAGAGGCCCGCTGTGTGGTGCTTGGTCACAGAGAACTCGGCGCCGATGACCTCCATCACGTCCGCTTGAGTCGGGTCCTTCACAATCACGTCCGGCACGTGCATGCTGTGGCAATCCAGCCAGGTAGTGGTTGCCAGGTTCGCGGCAGCCATCGAGTCCTTGTACTTCCTCGTCAAGATCGTGATGGCCATGTCATCAAGGCCGTTGCCGACCTTGCAGACAGTCTTGTAGCGGCCCGGCTGCCCCTCAGGCACCGATGCGTCCACGCATCCCATCAGAAACGTGGAGAGCTGCCCGCCCTTGTTCCCACTGCCGTACCATGCACCCAACACAAGCAAGTCAGCGGAGTCAGCGAGGCCATCAAGGTAGTCCTTCTTGATCTTGAGCCAGTGTCGGGCCCTCGGCTCGTAGACGCTCTTCAGGTCCTTGACGACGAGACCTTCCAGGCCCTCTGCGATGGCCCGGTTCATGTGTTGCTGAAGGATGCCGCGCCTCTTCGCGATGTCGCCGGTGACCAGACACAGCTCGGAGAACATGACGCGGTTGCGTATCATCTTGACAGACGCCTTGAGCAGCTCGCGGCGCCGCTCCATCGGCAGCGACAGCAGCGTTTCGCCGTCCTTGAACAAAATGTCGAAGAGAAACACACAGGGGCACGCCGACGTGAACTGCGTCTTCTTGTGCTTGCCGAGTGTGCCGAACGGGAGCGGGATAGAGGTTTTGATGTCGACCATCAAGATCTCTCCATCAAGGATGCAGTTCTCGGCCTGGATGGCCTCCTCCAAGAAGGGCTCCAGCCCCGCGTACTTGTCCGGTCGCATCGGCTTCAGGGAGCGCGCAAAGAAGTGCATCGTCTTGCCTTGCTTGTGTATTTGAATTCGCTCGCCGTCGTACTTGACTTCCGAGAAGGCACCATTTGGGCACTTGGCGAGCACCTCCTCGACGCCCTTCGCAGGGGCGGCGAGCATAGGTGCGAGCGGAATGCCAAACTGGATGCGTGCGTCGACACGCCCTGCGCGAACACCACGCGCCGGTGAGATCGTTGCCTGCACGCCGCGTCCCTTGGCACCGCCTGTGTCAGTCGCCGTCGCCGTCACGGCCACGTCGTCCTTCTGTGCGACCTCGTCGTCTCCAAGATCACCACAGAGAACCGTGGTCTGCTCTGGCTGACTCTGGGTCTCACCCGCGCGCACACGTCGCACGACTTCCTGCACGTTGGCGCAGTGCTGGAATAACTCGTAAGCATTCGGGTGAAGAGCGTTGAGCACGACGCGGAGTCCTGCACCAAGCCGCAGATCCATCTTCACCTCGCGGAAAAACAAGTACACAGTGTGGGTGCAAGCGTGCTTGAAAAAGTCGGTGATGACCTGTATGCGCTGCACCTCGTTGGACGCGGCAGCCATCCTGTCAAGGTATCCATCAAAGGTCAGCAAGTCCATCGCGCACCACCCCTCGCGGTCGACCGCCACGGTGGGCTTGAAGTACTTCTGCGCTGTCTCGGCGATGCAGCCGTTACGGTTCCACGTGCCGCGCAGGTCGTCCTCGGGCACCTGCAGCACCGCTGACAGCACGCGGAAGAGCTGCTTCTCCTGTGTGTAGTAGATGCGACTGGTGTACTTGGGAAGCAGCAGCTTCACCAGCAGCTCCAGGTCGCCAGCAAAGCGACTAATGAAGCCGCTGAGTATCTCGCTTTTGACTCGCAGAGACGACTCCGCGGTGACCTGCTGGCAGAGCAGGCCAAAGCTTTTGATGCTGTCCGGGACAGCCATCTGCACCACCGAAGGGGGAGCGAAAAGAGCAGGCGCTTCGGTAGACGACTCGCCTTGTGGTGCCGGACCTCCAATTCGTGATAGTTGTCGTTGAGTTCAGCTACCTGTGGTGGCGTTGCGCATGTGAAGGGAGAGAAAGTGCGTGGAAATTGGGGAGAGAAAGAAAGAAGGGTGGGCATCGCGTGCGTTTGCCGCGCGAGTGGGTCTGCGCGACGAAAACAGCCTCTAATCAGTGGGCTCTCAACGAGTGTGCCAACGGGGAAGGGGAGCCGATTGCATGGGCGGTGTCGGTTAGTCACATCGACGCGCCGTACAAAGCGTTCGAGCATACGCAGCTTTTTGTTCATTCATTGTCCTGCTGTTTCTGTTTTGTGATGGAGATGAGCAGCGTCGTGCCGTCAAGGAGAACTGTTCGATTCGACCAGCTCCATCCACATGCGCACCTCCTCAGGCACGACGGCCCCGACCGCGGCAGCCAACGACTCGATCCAGCGCAGCCGGTCCACTGACGACGCGCCCGGTGCGAGCGGGGCTTCGGCGAGGGTGCGACTGACGTGCACAAAGTTGCCTGAGTCTACCGTGAGCCGCGAAAAGACTTCCAAGACACCGACCTCCTCGCCAAGTGCGCTTCCAATCAAAGCAATCCCCGCAAGCACCGACGGCGGGCACGACAGGCTGGGCACGTTCGGCTCGGCGAGGTACGCCATGGGAAGTCTGTACAAGAGGTCCACAACGGCGTCATCCACCGCCGGTTGCTCTTCTTGTCCGAGGGGGGCTGCGCGAGAGTGTCTGGGAGAGCTTGCATAGTCCGCCGTCACGGTGCCCACGATGGGCGACGCCAGGAAAGCGAAGAGTCTCTGGGGCGACTGTGACACCAGCTCGGTGTGGGCCGCGATCAGAGCATCCCTCACACCGTCCGCATCGTGGCACCGGTGTAGCAACGACAGAAGCGTCACGCCCACCTCGACAACGGCTGTGTCGTCGCTGCCCCACAGCGCTGTGGATTGGCGAGGGTACCAGTAGGCAACAAGTTGCTTCGCGTACTCAGCCAGCGGCGGGTGAAGCTGTGCCAAGAGCTGCAACACGGCGAGCTGTGCGGCTGGCGTGGGGTGGTGCCCAGCCTCGGCGAGATTTTGCATGCAAACCACCGCGTCCTGCAGGCGGCCCAGCTTCGCGAGGGCCACCATGGCAGCAGACGCTGCTCCCACATCCCAGCTGGCAGATGTGTATTGCATCCAGCCCCACAGCGCAGCGACGCGCGACGCCTCGCCGCACGCCGCGACCAGCATGAGCACGGCCGCCAGATCATCGGGGTGCAGAACGCCGGTGCCCTTAGCAGCGATATGCAAGGTATCCACCACATCGTTCACCTCGTGCGCGACGGCCGGTGCAGTGACGTCACAGAGCGGCCGCAGCAGCGTTGCCGCCGCTCCGGGCACAAACCGTATGTGGCGCAACAGAGCATGCCGGACGCGAAGTCGATCGGCGAGCTGCGGTGAAGAGGTATCTCGTGTGCCGCCGCCGTGAACGTCTTGGCTGACACCGGTTTGCGCGGTGGCGACGGTGTCGTCTGGTCCGGAGGATACGACAGAGGACGCTTCGTGGGGTAACGAGGCCGACACCAGCTGGGCCATGGCCTTCAGCACCTGCACCGCGCCGGCTTCATCCGACGGTCTCACCAACGCCAAAAGGCGATCAAGTTGAGCAAGCGTGGCTGGGGATGGGGTGGCACAGAGCCGCGCCATAACAGCCGGAAACAGGGCCTGACGACGAGGATGCACAATCAGTTCCGCTGCCGCGTCCTCCACGGCACCGTCGAGCACCTTCGAAACGACAAGGGGTGCGGCGACACGCAGTGGAAGCGGCGCCTTCGGGGCTGTGCGCTGCCACCGCTGTACCGCCTCCGCCACGGAAGCTGGTGTATCGCGTTGACGGGTGAAAGAGACCAACTCAGAAGCAGCCAGTGTCTCAAAGCTGAGAAGCCAGTGCTGGGAGCGACGGAGCATCACGTTTCTCCGACTGCGCTCTTCTTCTCCCACACGTCCAATCGGACCTCCGACAGTGCAAGAAAAAGAAAAAAAAGAGCAAAAGGCGGTGGCAAGCCACTGAAGAGGTGGGCAAGGGAAAAAGAAAAGGCAGAGGTGAAAGGCGGTCAGCGGCACAGCGAGCGTGGTCAAGTGTGAGGAGTGAGCGGGGAAATGCACACCTTGCGCATCTCCCTCGACCCCGGCAGCACGAGGAACTCCCCCTCCTCCTCCTCCTCTCTCTGTGCGCGATCAGACGCGCCACAGTGGTGCTGCCTTCGCGGGCGGGTTGCGAGTGATGAATTGTAGTGCAATCATATGTCTTTACCTCTCCGCCGCTTCTGTTTTAGCACGAGGGAGCTAAAAGGGGACAATGCTTCTTCTTTTTTGTTTTTGGCTTCGTTCTTCGTGAGTAACCGCAGGAAGGCAAATCAAGTAGTGGTGAACCCTGGAATCGAAACTGGAACGCATATCTAGAAATCAGTGCGTCACGCCTCTTCGTCTGCAGCACGACACCAAGCGATACAAACACGACCCGAGACAGCCATGAAAGAGGTGAGCTGAGACGACAAGCGTAGGCAATCTAGCATTTATCTT
Organism: Wallacemonas sp. TrypX; assembly: GCA_030849625.1. NCBI lineage: Eukaryota > Euglenozoa > Kinetoplastea > Trypanosomatida > Trypanosomatidae > Wallacemonas > Wallacemonas sp. TrypX. Next base: position 54,178 of record JASANP010001053.1, read on the forward strand.
CTAATGAGGGGCGTGACTGTGCGTGGAGGGGGGAAGGCACGACGTGAGTGCGATCTATAGAGGAAGGGATAGGTGCGCCCGTGCATAGGCGGAGTCCCTCTGTTCGCGCCATTGTGTGCTGTTCGCCAACAGAGCTTTTGCTGATCATAGAGGGGGAGGGCAGTCAACTACTCTGCATCTGTGTTGCCAAGTGCCGACATGATTTCCATCCTCTCCTCGTCCTGCAGCTGAGACCAGCAGTCGCGAATAAACTCCGGATCTTTGAGCTTTAGAATCGGCACCGCTTCGCCAATGGACGCCTCGAGCAACTCCATCACTGCCCCAAGACGGTCATACAGTGCCTGGTGCTGGCGCCACTTAGCGGTGGAGACCGTGGCGTTGTCGCCCTGAGACAGGGCGACGAACCTATCCACAAGTGCCGTGCACAGCTTGCACACACGCGCCAACGTCTCGTCGACGTCGCTCTGCAGACGGTAGCCGATCCACTTGGATGGTAGCAGGTCTTCCACCTCTTCAGGACAGACACATCGATGCACATTCTCTTCCCAGTGCGTCTCCTCCTCTGTCCATGAGAGGTTCCACGTCTGCACGAGCTTTGGCGCAGCCAGGAAAGACTGGGCTGCGTCGGCGTCCCACTTGTGCAGAAGCCCGCCAACAACGAGCTTCGGCTCGTGGAGGTTCACGTAGGGTCCTGTCATGCTCGCCGAGCTCGGATTGATGAGCTTCATTCGCTCGCATCCAACCATCTGGTCGGGGTTCGTCGTGTAAGGAAGCACAGTCTGCATCAGGGTGGTGGGTGAGCTACACGAGTCACCTATCTAGTCGAGGGGTGAAGGGAGAGAGAGAGAGAGAGAATGATGTGTCTGCTCCGCTGCGCGTGCACGCGAGGGAAAAATCAATCAATCAAGGCACTCTTTGCTGTTCCTGGTTTGAGCGGTTGGACACGACACGGACGGGCGTGATGGTGGGCACAGAACACATATGTACGATGATGTGCGGATAGGCGTGGGAAGGGAAGGTGGAGAAATATGGAGCCGTGTGGTGCTAAATCAGCGTATTTCCCGCCGTCTGAGCACAAAGCGTACGCAGTGTGAGGGAGGGGGGAGGCATTGGTGCTCTCGTGCGCGAACTAGACAAACGCGGGTGGGCTACCTGCGCACACCAACCCTCTTGGTGGTGGGACGGAGTGAGGGGATCTGCGTGTGGGCATCGTCTAGTACGACTAGCGCAGTGGTGTTCCATTTGAAAGCATCGTATAGCAGAGCGAGAAACAAGGGAAAATATGAGAAGCATGTCTGAGCAGCATAACAGCAAAAAGCGAAGAAAAGACTTCAAGACAAAGCCTGTGCTGCGATGCCCTCCCACGGGAGAGCTACCGGCACACTCGTACAGGGAAAGAATTCAAAGAAAGCCGGCAGTCACAACTGCGCGAGACCTTCTCCGTCGACTGCGACCATTACGGAGAAGCGAGAGGTGTACCACCACCATAGCGCACACAGTGCCACCACCGAAGCCGTCGTCCACTGTCGGGAAGTCGTGGCACGTGGTGGCGCCGCAGGGTACCTGCACCACCACGTGTCTTCCAAGGCACGCAGCCGTGCTCGCAACTCGGCACAGTCCTCGCTGGTTTCTATCCAGCCAGCCAAATCTAAGTGTGCCACCTCCACATCCTGTTCTCTACCGCCAACAGCCGCGCTGGGGGTATCAGCGGATTGTGTGCAGCCGCCGTGATGGTCGGGGAGCTGTGAACCCTCGAGCTCTTGGAGGGGCATTGATCACGGCGAGAGATGAGCACGGCAGTGTCTGTGAGAGGCACGAGCGGAAAACGCACCAACTCCCATTCAGACAACAACACTGGGAAAGAAAGAAAGACTAGTGAGAAGAGACTTGTAGGTGTGAAGTGCGCAGGAACGGACAGATTTTGGTCACGTTAGCACCATCGCTTTTCCGGCTACACCGACAGGTAAACAGGTGAAGGTGGTTCACACAGAATCAGGGGCCAAGTGCGGCTGCGCAGCGAGCTGGAGGAAAGGGGGATTTCGCTGCCGTTTTCGATCGCAGCATACATGTGTATGTGTATATGGCTTGTCGAGAGCTGCGCCTGACATTGAATGAATCAGTCTCTAATCAGTAGTGACAGATCCGAGGAAGTTGTCGGAGGGAGGTGAGGCACCGCTGCGCCAGGCAGTGAGGACACAACACACAGATCTAATGAAGCCATGTGGCGCAAAAAGACAACAACAATAACAATGCAGAGAGACTGCTAGCCTTGGTGTACGGCAGCGCTGGTGCGAGGAGGACAACGCAGGTGTGGCGGAGGTGGTGAGACCAGAGAAAACCCCGTACACACGCATAACAGTAAACGACTTTTAACGGGTGCGGCCAAAGTCATATGCCTCCGCAGGAAGCAGACGCCCCGTCACCGGGCATCGATACAGCGCACGTGGAGGTACAACGGGCTCCCGGCTGATGTCCCCGTGAGCGCGTTGCGTCTCCGAGCGTTCACCACGACGCTGAGCCATCTGTTTTTCCAGCTCGTGTCGGAGCCGCGCATTCTCCGTGGCCAGCCGCTCGCGGCGCCGGCTTTCTTCACGCGCTGCGGCGCGCGATTCGTCCTCCAGAGCAATCCTCTCCGCCTCAAGCTGCCGCGCCTCACACTGCAACCGTGCCGCACGGCGCTGTTCAGCGGTCGCCCTCTGTTCCTCGGCGAGTTGGTACTCTCTCTTCTTCCTTGCGGCCTCCGTTCGCTCGGCGTCCACGTCTCCGAAGAGAAGCGGCACTGCCTGTGAGTGGGACTCACGCTCTGCGCGGAGGCGGGCCTGCTTAATGGCAATAGCGTTCTCCATCGCCGCGCGGTACTCTTCTTGTGCCTTGGCTTTCTTGTGTGCCTCACGGTCACGCTCCTGTCGCTGTGCGTCCGCTTCCTCGTCAATGAGCCTCTGCACCACCGCCTTTTCTTTTTCGGCCCGCGCTGCGGCCTCGGCCCGCTTGCGTTCAGCGAGTCGGCGGTTCTCTTCGCGGATTTCTTCGGCCATCCGCGCACGTTTAGCTTCCAGCTCCTCCTCATTCCTCTCCGGTGCGAGAAAGACAGGGCACTCTGCAATGTGTTGCTCGCGGGAGGCCTCCGCTCGGCGAGCCGCGGCCTCCTTCTCCATCTCTGCCCCGTACGCTAGTGCGCGAGCCCTCGCTCGCTCTCGAGATAGCTGCTCGCTCGCTTCTTCTTCTGCGGCACGCATGCGCAGACGATTGGCGTAGATGTCGTCCAACTCCCGCTCCCGTTCCTGACGTTCGCGCGCACGCGCTGCAAGCATCTTATTGTCCTCCATTAGCGCACGCACGCGACGCGCTGCGGCCTCTGAGTAGTCTTCATCAGCGGTGCTAGCGATGAAAGGCTCCTCGACGTACGCACGCTCGGCTTCGCGGATGGCAATGGCAGCATCTCGGCGACGCACGGCCGCCTCGTGGTTGGCTTCGTCGATGGCACGCTGCGCGGCCAAACGACGAGCGTTAGCGGCTTCTGTTGCCCTCTGCTCCTGCAGCTCAGCGTCGCGCAAGTAGTCCGCTTCTCTCGCGGCCCTGCGCTCCGCCTCGCGGCGCTGCTCTTCGTGCTTTTGCTGCGCCTGCGCCATGTTGCAGCGGTGCAGTTCACTGAGCAGCCGACGGCGATTCGCCTCACGCTGGTTGTCCTCTAGTGTGATGGGTGGCGCGGCCGTTGCTCGCTCTCTTTCCTCTCGCTCAGCCTCTTCGCGTCTGCGAGCATCAGCGAGCTGCTTATTGACTCCGTAAATGGATGGCACCTTGGCGTTGTATATCACATATTCCACCTCCTTGCCGTCTTCACGTCCGAGAAGCACTTCGTTTGCCGGGTCGGCGTATCGGTTCCCGCTAAATGCCTTTCCCCGCGGCACGCGCTCACGCGCACGCACGTCTTCGCGCAGTGGCGGGCGCCGCACCGGTGACCACACACGGCACTCATTCCGATGGACCGCTGCTGGACGACCACCGGCTGTCGCCTCACTGACTGAAACACCAAGGTGCTGCAGCAGTGAAAACTCGCCGCTCATCACTCACGGGAGAATGAGAAAGAAAAGGGAGGAAAAACTGTCGCGTCTAGGGCTTCCGTTGTCTATCGTGGAGAGAGTAAAAGCAAAGTGAGAGAGAAAAGATGCAAGCACAGCGTTTCCTCAAAGTCAGGACTCTGGCTCCGTTTCTTGAGCCGGAAAACGGTACGCACGTGCAGTTAGTTTGACTCAGCACGACAGGCACGCATTTCGCACGAGGGTGAACGTGTCAAGGGGGAGAAAAGAAAGAAAGAAAGAGTGTGTGTGTGGACCATTTCGCCGTCATCAAGACGCTCACGAATGGACAAGAAACTGAGCAAGGAGCCAAGGACAGGTGTGACGGCAGATGCACGTACGGCACTTGGCGACGGCTGAATAGAAAATCAGCCGTGGCGGTGACGCTTCGCCTGGACGCCCACGCCGATGACGCCTGATCCGGTTGAGCACAAAATGGGTGCACAGACCTAGTACGAAAGGCAGCACTTTTTTTTTTGTCAGTGACCACGGAGAAGACTTGATATTCTGGAAACGCCAGCTACCGTGAACGATAACGAGTAAAAAAAAAAGAGAAAAGAAAAAAAAAGGTCGGTTCACGGACATGCCAGTCGCTTCCGTGGTTTCCACCTGCGTGCTGCGGTGCCGTCTTTGATGGCACGCACACGTACAGGCAGCCTTCCGCGAGATCGGGTCTCCTGATCTCTCTGCTCAGACGGCAATGGGGTATGTTTCCTTGAGCATGGCAGAAAACTTCTTGAAGTTGGGGTCTTTTGCGTCCTTGGCCATCTGAAGAAGGATGGACTCGGAGGTGGTGAGGACACAGTCAGGTCCCCACGAGCTCAAGAGCTTCCGCGCATACTTCAGGTCCACTTGCTTCTGACTCCCGACGGCATCCATGGAAAGAAACACACGCTTCTTCATGTCCAGAAGTTCAGCCGTGGTTTGGAGCACACACACGTGGCCCTCGATACCGAAGATCACAACGTTGTCGACGTCCGAGAGCGCCTCCACGACGGGCGGCACCAGACAAGAGAAGCGCGTTTTCTCCACCACAAGAGCGGACGGAGGCAGCTTGATCTCCGGTACCAGGTGCCCGAGGCCTTTGGGGTACTGCTCCGTCGCGATGTACTTGGTGTGCTCTGGAAGTGCCTCGTTGGCACGGGCGAAGCGGTTGGCGACGAATACGTAGTTGTCAAAGAGAGGAAAGTGCTTTGTAAAGGCCGTCTGCAGGTCAACACACAGGAACGCCGTTTTCCCTTTGCTGTAGTGGGGAAGGAGCCTGGACATGGCACGCCGAGACGATATGCACTAGCTGGCAGCTCTTCGTTAGTAGGTTTTGCGCGATCTGGGCCGAATAAAGAGTAGGAGAGATGAACCGGAACGGTTGGGGAGGGAGTGGCAGCATCGACGTGGTCACACACTGATGCATAAGTGTGCTCTCTCTTGCATGTGAGGTTGCCACCATCGAGAACAGTGAGAGTCTAATCGGCAGAAGAAGAGGTGACGCACCTCAGGGCTGACAACGCATTGCACCTCAGTTGAACGAGAACAGTCACGCCACCCAACCGCATACATGCGCGTGTCGTAAAGGAGGTGTGCAACTCTACTTTTTTTTTTCTCAGAGGGAGAGGCGTGAGTGGAGGGGCTCCACCGCACTTTACGGCATGCCCCCGAGGGACCGAGTAAATTGTTGTGTGTAACGAGTTGTTGAGACTGACGCAAAGAACAGACAGGGGACGAACAGCCACCGACCTCTGTGGCGCCAAAGTAGCGAGAGACGGAAGGAGAAGGAACACACACACAAAAAAGCGTGGCCTTGCGCAGTGTGCAGTACCAGCGGTGAGTGTTGTTGCCTATTCACAGCGGACTTTGGGCTTTGGAAGTCGCAGATGACCCCCTTTCAGGAAAATCCGGCAACGGCAAATCGTGGACTTTCAGCAGCCGACACATCTTCCGCATCTTCTCTGTCATGACACGTTCTACGCGTTGGTAGTGCGCACTTTCCGGAGTCGGCTTCTTCTCTGGCAAGGCACCGAATATCATCTCGCGACACACCCCACATAGCGCGCGCTCTAGCATGGGCTGTGCCCATGAAAAGGCGTGGTCCTGTGCCCCCGGTGTAATAAACGGCCGTTTGGGGTACGCCTTGAGCTCACGCACCTCCAGGCGATGCTCGGTGGCAACAGTGACGATGCAGGCGTTGTTTCGATTCACGCCACAAAAGCAGGGTGCCGAGAAGATCGTAAGCACTGCGGGCACGTGTGTCTCTGGGTTGGTGCGACCCAGCATGAAGCCAGGGAAGTACATCGACTCCTTGTAGTGGTTCGGACGAGAGAAGCTGTCGTATTCGGGTCGACTAATGTGGTATTCGGTACCCACCACCATGCACGCAAGGCTATTCCGACTCACAAAGTTGCACACTGCGTTAAACGTGAAACGAAACGACAGCTCGTTTGTCGTTGACGCGACGAACGCACCGCCACCCGCCACACGTTCCTCGTCCTCGTCCATCTGTTCGTTGAGGATGAACTCCGCCAGCGCCTCTTGTGACGGTTCGGCTTCGATGTCCTGCAAATAACGATACCCAGACGCCGGCCCACCGGCCACACAAAAGTACTTGTCGTCAATGACACAGGCAACAGGTAATGCGGAGAAAAACTCTTTCAGCTCGCGCTCGTACTGCTCCATCACATCGGTCGGTGCGTTCATGCTGCGCAACAACAGTTCATTCCGTAACGAACCGAAGAATTCTGGGGTTGTTGGGTAGTAGAGCTCATGCTGACCGATCAGAGGTACCACTCTACGTGACGAGTGCAAAAAGAGAAGTGCAACAAGGTACAGCACTTCAACAGACTGGTGTGCACCGTCCACGTAGTTGCCGAGCATCACGATGTTCTTTGAAGCACGGCTTGGGAGAATGTCGTGGAGCACGTAGTGAGCAAAGTCAGAGGCGTGCCCACGGATGGGGCCGACCACGACCGCCTTCCCCGTTACCCGCTGTAGCCGCTTCCAGTCCTTCATTTCGCGACCGACGGCCCTCAGCGCCTCCATGACCTCCTCAATCGGCATTTTCTCGCCCCTCCGAATAGCCTTGGCTTTACTCACGAGAATGTCCATCTCAGTCGCACCAAAAACTGCCTCACCATATGTCTTGACTCCTCCGGCTCGGACTAAGCTGTCTGCTGTCCTTAGAGCTGGCACCTCGGCGCCGATGAAACAGCCGGTCCGTGAGAGAAAAGGTGAAGACAAAACAAAGAAGGCTTCACAGGTGGGTGGGCCCAGGCAGCGTACAATGGACCAGCTAACAGTATCGAAAAGTGTGTGTGTGTGGTGGCCATGGCGGCAATATGGCGAGAGGAAGAAGAGGTAGAGGAGGGGCGGATAGAGCAACGAGAAGAAGTGTTTAAAAAACAAATGGGCACCGTGGGTGTGGGTGGGATCTACCTCTGGCCAACGCTGTCGCGCGAAGAGTCAAGACATGCTCGCATGCACACCATGACCTACCCTCCACGGCTAAGGAAACAAGAGAAACGTTGTCCTCTACTTGACTCATCCACCACAACTGCAGTGTGCGAGAGAGATGTTCAGGAGGAGTGTGCCCACTGGCAAAGAACAAAATTGCGCGTGACCGACTGCGCCAGGCCCAACAGAGAGAACGCCATGCAAACGTGTAAAAAAGCAAAAAGAGCGCGCGCCTGCGCATGTGCTGGCGGATCCAACGGACAGTCACTTCCCGGTCATCTGCCTCAGCGCGTTCAGCTCGTCTAGCGTGTCATAGTACACAGATACGAGCTCCGCCACTTCGAGAAACAACTCGCTCACGTCCTGCGTGCAGGCTGTGGGTGTAAAAGTGCTCATGGCGTCGAATGCAAGTTGCTCCCTTGAAGAACCCACAACGTAAAAGTTGTTCAGCGCACTTCGACGACTGTGGGGTCCCACGGAGCGAGGCAGGAACGCGCCGCGGTTCAACGTCGAAAAAACGGACACCCCATAGAACTGCTTCAGACTGTCAAAGTTACGGAACACAGGAGCCTGTCGATGACGATGTCGCTGTTTAGTCATGATGGGAGGACGGAATGCCACCACGAAACCTGCTCGAGCTTGGCGAGGGACGTAAATGCGTAAAAGTGTGTGTGCGTTTGTGTCGACGAAAGGAGGTAAAGTGCAACGAAGAGGCGAAAAGAAGAGTGAGAATGTTTCCAGTGTGCTTTCGGTTGCTCTTTCAGAGCGCGCGGCTACCTTGATGTCCACATGGCCCCACCGGGTCGCTCAGAGCAAAAGAAGAAGTAGATTATACACGGGAAATAGGAGGCGCTACTCCCCCCCCCTCCCTCGTGATACCACAACCTTACGCCCTTCCCCACAGCCGCGGCGCATTTGTGCCCGTCTTTCGGGCCCAGGCGATGTCGTCGAAAGAGAGACTATCGCAGGTCATGTCTCAAGTAATCTGAAGAGCCACAGTCTTCTGTTAGCACGTCTGCAACTGAGACGCGGTGCTTGCTTTGTTTTGTTTCTTCTTTTTGAACAACCCTCTTGCCCAAGACTATCCTCCAACAGCGTACTCGTCTTGCTCCCTGTCCCTTGAGCGCGCGCACCCAACAAGAATAACAAAAGCAACAACTGTGATCACTAACACTAACGTGGCACGCTCGTCGAACGGTGTACGCACACATGTACACGCATACGTATACGTCCTGAACGCAAGGCGCAATTAGCTTATCTGTGCCCGTCGACCAGGAGAATGACGATTGAGAAGGTACTGCTTCTGACGTGTGCGCTGGTACTCGTACCGCCACACGAACTCCTGGTGGTAGTGGTCAATGACCCGCTGTGGGTTGCGGTCAGACATGAAACCGATCTTGTACAGCTTGCGCTCGAAATCACTGGAGTGGTGCCACATGGGACCCCAGCCGAGTCCGGCAAGCTCACCGGAGTTGATGGCGAAGCGAAGGAACGCTCGCATCTCGTACTCACTAAAGTTGTCGATTTGAATAGGGTGAAAGAACGAGTCCTTTTCGGCATCGTACGGTGCATACTCGTCCAGGCTATTCTTGTAACGGTCGTTCTCCACATTGGCAAAGCCGCTGATGCCATCGAAAGGCTTGAAGTCGCGCGTGGTGCACGTGATGAAGAACTTGTTGGGCTGGTCGGGCGCGAGGATCATGCGATTAAGACCGCGCACAAAGCTGAGGCGCGAAGCCGGGATGCGGGGCAGCTCCTGTGGGTACAAATCGACATCCGTCGTGCCATCATTGAAGGACGACAACGTGCGCAGAAAGTCGGGATGCGGGTAACGAAAGTGTGTGTTGTGAGAGAAGAGGTTCCACCCGTCCACAGCGATGACAATTGGCTTGGTTTTCTCGGCGCTAATCTCGTCCATGAGAAACTTGACACAGACGCTCTGACGGTCGATGGAGGCCGGTGCTACAGCTTGGTGGCCCCACTGGCACAGCTCGTACAGATTCGTTGGCTGCTTCTCGCCTTGCTCCACAGGCAGGTCCTTCGGTGTGCAGGTGAGCTTCCAGTTTTGCAACAGCGTCCTGTTGCCAAGGGCAAAGTACTTGAGAAACTGCCTTGCCGCATCCGGGGCGTCAAAGAAGCCGGGTAAAATAGTGCTCGGCCAACACCACTCACCGTGTGTCCAGACCTTGGCGTTGGGCACATACAGCGTAATAAGACCACGTGCGCGAGCGAAGTGCACGGCTTGGCAAAGCAGCGCGCTCTTACCAGTACCGGTGGGGCCATCCAGAATGAATCCCGGACGCCCGCCCGTGAGAGTCCTCAACGTTTCCTTTTTGCTTTGCCAAAACGGCAGCTTGTCAATGAAACAATTGAGCAAATGACTTTGCTTCCGGTAAAGAAACCCGCGGGGGTGACCGGGAGGCATGAGCTGCATCACTTTGCCACCAAGTCCTTCAGGGAAGAACTGAATGAGCTCATCATTGCCAATGCAGTAAACGGAGTCCACATCGTTGAAGCCCAGTTGCGTTGGCTGCATCTCAGGAGGGTGCGCGTACGTTTTCTTTACCACCCGTGTTGGGGAACCGTTCTTGACCACGCGTACCTGCTTGAGAGGAATGGCGCCATCCCACATAGCGACGGGCGCCTCACAGGCATCTGTGTACGACTTGATCGTAGGGGGCACGTACAGTGCTGCTAAGCCTTTTCTAAAGGCAGATTTCATCCCTGCGCTACCCTTCGCTGAGCGACGCCACAAGACCAAGAACAGAGGGGGAAAAAAGTGCTGTGCACACACACACACAGCAGCAGCAAGCGCTCACAATCACGCACTCCGTTGAAGCCACATGTGCGCCACAACCACAGAGAGGGAGAGAGAGACATGGGAAGGGATGCAATGTAGTGATGGAAAGTGGAGTCGCAAGATACTCCTCAGAGGCGGCTGAGGGACGAAAAGGATAGTCCAGTGAAAGACCCATCCTCTCTCTGCCACACTGCAGCGCAGCTCGGCTTGACTGCATCAAATAGCTGCACTGAGCACGACGGTCATGTCAGCACTTGCCCAAGAAGGGCGCTGTGGGACGGCCAGCATCATGTGTCGGAGCAGCCAACGTCTACGTACGCCCACTTCATGGCTGGTGAGCTTACTGGCCTACACACAGCTTCACGAAGCGAGCAGGTCTTTTGTGTCACTCAGATTGAACGGGATAAACACCAGAAGTTGTTAGAACACTCCGCTTCGCCGTGTATTTGTGTGGGCAAGGTGTACTCAACGATCGCACAAGGCACAAGAGACACTCGCATCCTCACTTTCCCTCTCACACGCACAGTGGTGAATAACCAGACGAACACACAGAGCCACAAATGCACAAAGAGAAACAAAACGGTCAAGAAACCAGTGTAAAGTAATGAATAGGGTGTGCCACACAGAATTGGTGACGAAGTTAGCGGAGCCTACATTGTCCACCGGGGAGACACTGGGGAAACGAAGGTGGAAGTGACGCGTGTGTTCGTGCATGCGAATGCGTATGCAACTGGGATGTTCGCAGAAAGAGGCAAAACAAAAAAAAAGTATGGAGGGAGAATGGGGCACACCCCGTACGGCTTGTAAAACTAGCCAGGGAATGTGACCATCTGCCTATGGGCTCATTCCCAACTTTCCACCTCGATGCCCACTCGCCCGCAGACACGCGCACAAGATTGGTCGACTGGTGTCACCTTTTAATGGGCTCGCACAGTTTTCTCACGCATTCCGATCGGAAATCACTGGCTTGCGCTGGATGTTTGGTTTTGCGTGATTTTCGCGGAGCTGCTAAATGGTGGGTTCTGGACAGCCTGCTGCTGGTACTTGGGGTCCTTCTCCATGCAGTACGGCGTCTTGGTCCACGGCACAGTGATGTCTTCAGGCGCGCCAGCACTGAGTGCAATCGTGCGGATGAGACCGCCACTGGAGCCATCGCGGCTGTACGCATGCGCCACAGCGCGCTGGCAGAACGCCACACACTCGTCTTTGGTCATGTCGGGCTTGTAGTTGGCGTCAAAGAACGAGTAGAGGAAGATGGAACCACTGCCGCCCAGTGCGTAGTCCAGCTTCACACACGAGGCCCCGGACGGAATGCTGTACACAGAGCCCCCGTTAATGGGGTCCCAGCCTGCGACGATGATACCGGCAGAGATGTTCCACTTGTTAGCGTAGCACATTTTTTGGAACAGGTTCGCCGCGGTCGCCACGTTCACGTCGGTTCCCACATCGACCTCGTAGCTTTCCAGATAGCTAGATGTGTGCTCAGCGAGGGCTTGGGTGTCCGCTGCTGAGCCACTTCGGCAGCAGTAAATTTTCTTGGTCAGCTTTGTGAGCTTGTTACTGGCTCGGTTTACCACGTACGAGCCACTGGATGTGCGGGAGTCGGCAGCCAGTACGACGCCGTCCTTGTACGACACGGCAAGAATGGTTGTACCGAGGGACACGGCTTCGCTGAGTTGGGGATCGATAACAGCGGGATCCGCCCTGAACAGCTCTTTGCCGGCTTGTGCGGCGCCGTTCTGCGTTAATGGATGGGCCACATCCTTTGGGTACGAAGGCTCGTGAAGAAGAGTTCCTGTCGGACGCTGAAGCATGATTGACACGACGGGGAAATGATGGCGTTCACGAAACGAGAGAACAGTCACCTGCGCTGCAATAAGAAACTAACAAGGAAACAACCGAACCACGGCTTGAAGGTAAATTGCAAACCGAGAAGAAGTGTGCGAAAACTGAAAGCGTGCTCTCTTTTAAAAAAAAAGCACATGGCACAAGAAGAGAGTGTTATGGAGAGATCGATCGCGTAGAGTCAACAAGGTGAGCATGAAGTAGGAACGGAGCGGATGTGGAAACATCTACGCATTGGGGATTCGATTGCCACGGTATCATCTGTCCGTGTGTTTGCTTTGAATGCCACGCGTAGCCGCGGGTGTCAGCCGCCACAGAGGAGAAAAATATACGAGAGCAAGAAACACAAGACACGCTTGCGAGCGATGGGCGTCGCAAGGAAGTTTGGCGTGAACGTCGGTGACACAACGAAACAAACATTTGCCACTCGTTAAGATACGCCTTTTTTTTGTTGTTGTTGCTGACCTGCCGGGAAGGAAACGGACAGTGCGCATGTTCCCAAGTGTGCTCAGGAAAGGTCCATCCGAGCTCGCGTGTGTAGCTCCGTCCTCCTCCCTTTCCCCATCAAGCTATCTTTGTTGTGCAAACCACACAACTATTGAACCTCAAACAGCTGGCGCTTTTCCTCCGCAGTACGGTGATCGGCTGGATTTGGTAGGCCCTCATAAACCATGTTCGTTGCTACTTGCTGGCTCGTCAGTCGGCCTGAGTCCTCGCCAAACAGCTCGATACGCAACAGGTGTGTCTCGTCATCGTTGAAGCTGTGTTCAAACAGCAACGCTAGTGTCGATACGGTAGCAAATTTAGTTGCGCTCAGCCGGTACACAATGCGATCGTGTGCGGAAACTTGGGCAAGCGCAATCTCTTCCTGCGGCACCAGACGCCGCACTGAATCAAAGCCAGTGACCTCCACGGGATTACAGAACACTTTGACGCTGAGGGGAGCAAAATCGTTCACGGGCCCCATGATGCACATGCCTTTCACTCGACAAACTGACTTGAGTGGAACAAAGAGAAGAAGTTCGGGGTCTGCGTCGCTGCACACAGGCTCATTGTTGTCTGCGGTCTCCACGTCGAAGAGCCGTTGTGCTTCGACTGCTGTTTGTTGGGAGTTCCATACTTGAAGCGCAGGCAGATCGACACACCTGTTCAAGGAAGCGCCCACACCCAAAGCGCCGCCGTCCCGCATAAAAGTGTCGCCAAGATGATCATGAAGGCCAACGCCTTGTCGACAGTTGCACGGCATCGTGACGTGGTGCACTTACACTTTTTGGTAGCTTTCACTCGGTACGTTTGCTCTGATCGCCGGTATAGTTCACTTGCTGCTTTGGCACGCGCGCGAACTAAGCTGCTGTCCTATAGGGTGGTGTTGCCGCGCGCAACGGAACGGCGCGTTTGCTGCAAGAAAGCAAAACAACGTAGACAAGCAAAGTCGGTGAGAATAGGGAACTGGAAAGAAGAGAGGAACGCATTTTTTCGTCGTCGTTACCATCGTGTTTTTCCCTGGCTCTCTGCGAGCGCGTCACAACAGTACGGCCAGAAGTACGAAGGGGTCGGTGAAGATACTTCACTCCGCCGGCGACTCCATCTCCACAGGACACATGTAGCGCGCAGCCCGAAGACCTCTGTTTTCGCGCAAATACGGCAATTAAAGAAGTAAGATGCGATCTAACGGCATTCGCATAGATTACTGCGTGGAATGCGAGAGGAGAAGCACCATCACCCGAAATACCACTCTTTAACACGCCGTGGTTGTGCCAGTCCTCGGTCAGCGATGCGCTGCCCAGCACCTCCGAAGTTAGGCGTGCATTTTCTTTTATCCCTGCTATCCAACAAAGCGCCTGCGAAAAAAACAGCAGACATCATGAACAACAAGCAAACTCTTATTTGCGCTCAAGCAAACGCTGAAACATTTCATCGGCGACAGCCGAGGGAGGCATTATGCCTTGCTCAGAGAAGATGAGCGTGATGAATGGGGGTGGAACGAACTCAATGAGAGGAATGACAGCGCTCTCCGTCGGTTGTTTGAGATCTTCGGTGGTGAGAGGAAACACATGGGCGAATTTGAACGATTCGCACAGCACGTAGACTGGAACATTTCGGCACAGAGCAACCATGCCAATCTGGGAGGAACCTATGGAATGGACAAGCCCGCCGTGCTCCGTCACGCAGTAAGCACCTGTGATCACGAAGTCGACCAAATTCATGACGGAACCAATGCTACTGTCGGGAACTACTGTGCACGACGCCTCTAGCTGCGCCTTTGATAGACGCATCCCCTCCGCTGTTGACGACATGCGCGAGAGCAGCTGTGCGCCAGAGCCGTGTTCGCACCCCTCGCGAGCGGGTCCGCCTTCGCAAATAAAAAAGTGCGCACCTTCTCTTTCCCCAATGGCTACCGCAAGCGTGGCAGCGAGCAGCGTGCCGGAGCCGTGGACTAGAATGCGCGAAGTGTTACGAATAAACGGCAATATGAGATTTATGACGTCCTTTTGGCTACACTCACATTCGCGAAGTTCTTCATCGCAGCGCTGCAGCATCACACTGCGGCCAACGTCTTTTTTTTCAGCAGCGCCTTTCACATCTAGAATGTATGAGCGGAAGCGCTCGAAGCCGTCGCCGTACTGCTCGTACCGTTTCAGAGTCTTTGATATTTCAGCATCTAGCTCCATGAAAGAAGAGATTTTCGGAGATACCAGTACCTCCTGTACCTCTTTGATGGCTTGTATCATGACCTTGATGTCATAATCATCGGTGGGCACGTCCATGGTTGTCCGCAACAGTGGCTGCTCGCTGATACACTTCGCAACAGTGAGGCTTGTTTTTTCGGTTGTTGGTCGGCTAGACAGACGGCAGGAAAACGAAGTAGGAAAAAGGGCAAGAAGGGAAGGGAAGAAGGATTAAGCGTCAATGAAAGAAGGGACATGTCGATCAGCTCCTCTTCCTTTATTGTCATGAAAACTGTTGCGGGTGAGCTACAATGAGCGCAAAGTCGTTGCTCCAGACCACTGCAGTTGCAAAGTCCCACAAGTGCGTTTCTTTTAGCACAAACTCATTGTCAGCTGGCTTATAGTCCTCTACTGCGCGGGTCACTTGTCGCATCTACTTCCGACAGTGGGACCCGCGTGCTGTGATAACAAATGGCGAATAGTTGTCTGACTGCACAGCGAGGAAAATATGCGGAGTCTCGTCTTTCTTGGTGTAAACAGCGTAAAGCGAGCTGGTCTGCGACGGTGTCGAGGTGTCGACATGAAAAGCCGCACTTTGTGCCGCTCAGACGATTCCCCACGGCGCTAAAAGGGACAAGTTGTATCTAAGCAGATACTCGTCTGCTTGTAAACCGTTACCTATTTGCTGGATGTGGTGCACACGTGCCTCATCCTTCACCCAGACATCGACGGGGATTGAGCCGTTGAAAGGGAGACTGTGCCTTCCTCTCACAGTGCCTAAGCTTGAAGTGGCCGGGAACCACTTCGCGTGTCTGTAAAGCCACCGGAATCTTTGCTTGCTCATCCGTCGCAGCCGCAGCCACACTCGTCCCTGTGCCCAACTGTGTATTACAACCCTGCCATTAGCATCTTCCTTTACCGCTTTCAGGTTAGCTCTTTCAAAATGCGTCAGTTGCCCCGGTGGCGAGCACACATGCTGAAAGCCCAAGGCCTCACTACGCCACTGAAGATCATGATCCTCACCGTAAATTGGGAAGTAGTTTTCATCGAAGAAACCAACAGTCTCGATATGAAGTCGTGTTCGAACAAATGAGCACATGTTTTCATCCGAACTGGCGTAAAACAAGCCGACGTGTTCCGAAAATACTCGCTTCATTTCAGCCGTGGGCATGCGACGGATGCGATCTGGCAACAAATTCGATGCGACAACGTGACGGCGCCCGTCATGCCCTCTAGGCCACGGAGAGTTAAGTTCTTGTGCTTTTTCTTCTTGCAACGCACGCAAGAGGTCGGCATCTCGTTGGGTGTCCTTAGCAATGACACGCATAAAGCTGGGCAAAAAACCTTCTGCGTAGCGCACATCACTGTTGGTGAGCAACACCCACGGCACTGTTTCAGAGGGGAACGCGGTAGCTGCCCTTAGTCCGTCATTCATGGAGGCTGCGTATCCTGGATTTTCGGGATAAATGCGGGTGAACAAACGGCCGGTAGAGTCGAACCGCGCGCGCATTTCGTTAGCCAACGCCACGAACGGAGAATAATTTCCACTGATGATGACCATCAGGTACTGCACAGGGGTGTTCAGCGAGCATATGTACGACTTGAAGTCCGCGTACTCGAGTGTTACGGGGATGATAAGAAAGGGAATGCGTTCCCGGTTATCTACGAGGAGTTTACTCAGACAAGTCAGGAATTCTTCATCAGAAATATGACGTTCCCCATTTCGCGGCGTGTCGACGCGCTCCGTGTTTTGAATACGAACGACGAGCACGACCTCTACCACAATGACGAAGCACAACAACAACACGCCCACTACTCGTAGCCGAAAATTTTTGGCTTGTCGATGTCGTGTGCGGCTTGTGTTCATCGTCTGTGGGGTGCCGGGGTCGTTCCGCGGCGTTGGCGCGGGCCTTCCTTTCGTTTGGGTTGGGGTGGGGTGAGGGGCGTCGGTGGTCGTGGCAGGGGGGGGGGGGGTCCGGCGGTGCTTCCTGCCCGGGGGGTGGGTGGGGTGGCGGGCAACCGCGCCGGGCGGCGCGGCCAACCTGGCGGTGGGCAAAGTGTACGCCGCTACCGCAGCCAGCACACTGATCAAAGCCTGTGCAGCCAATATGAACCCCGTTGCGACGCTCAGCAGTGCGGATGCAGAGCGTGCACTCAAGCGACGCCTTCTGCTTGACGGCGTCGACGTGACCGCCACCACAGTGGTTGTCGGAGGCTACTTCAACGATCCAGACATGCGGTCCGGCGATTGGGTGTGGATGGATGCATGGGACGACGCAAAGAACACCGTCTTCACGAACAATTACGCCACCACGAGCCAGCCACCCGCGAGCCCCGTGGCACAAACGTACACGAACTGGGTGGCGAACTCTCCTGCGGCTGGCTCAGGTCGATTCGTTGCCTTTGACGCTGCGCACGACGGCTGGACGAACACCGACGGTGCGACCGCACCTGTGTACGTGGTGTGCCAGTCGTACGACATGACACTGGAGGAGGCACAAGGACTCGTGTTCATTGCGACAGGCATCTTCAACGCCACTCCGCCTGAGATTTATCGTGGTCATCTCGACAATCTGTGTCCCGCATACAACGGCACCTTGTACGAACCGAGCAGTGTAGTGAAGCAGCGCGCACTGAACATGGTGATTGGTGATGCGAACCAGAAAAGTAACGTTGTGTACGTAGGAGGAGAG